>JAPMOQ010016150.1:3260876-3350623 GCA_026543055.1 Argiope trifasciata | reverse complement strand
ACCTTTCTTTACCTTTACGTAACACTTTTTACCTTTCTTTACCTTTATCTTATACCTTCATTTAATTTTACCTTACTCTTTTTACCTTCCCTTACCTTTATCTTATACTTTTTACTTTTCCTTACCTTTAGCTAAATACCGTTCCTTTATTTTTGCTGATAAATGAAATTATTAATTAATAAAACGTACTGTTTTTATTATATTGCTTTTTAATTATATAAAAAGTGAACAGGATATAAAGATATCTCGGATAACAAAACAGCACATTAATGATGTAAAATTGTGGACAGAGTATTTAAAAAGCAATTTCCTGATCTCCTTTATATTTATCTTATATATTCTTATATATCTTATATTTTTTTTACTTTTTTTACTTTTCCATACCTTTGCCTTAGATTTTGTATCTTTACTTTATACTTTTTATCGTTTCTTACCTTTACCTTATACTTTTAACCTTCACTTTACACTTTTCACTGTTCCTTACCTTTATTTTATACTTTTCACTGTTCCTTACCTTTACTTTATACTTTTCCCTGTTCCTTACCTTTACCTTGTATTTCTTACCTTTTCCTTACCTTTACCTTGTATTTCTCACCTTTTCCTTACCTTTACCTTATACGTTTCATCTTTCCTTTCTTTTACCTTATACTTTTTTACTTTTCCTTATTTTTATCTTAATACTTTCCATTATTTTTGCTAATAAATAAAATTATTAATAAAACGTGCTATTAATTGTATATATTGATTTTTAATTACATATAAAGGGTATAGGATACAAAGATATCCTGGAAACCCGTTTTCTGAAGTAAAATTTTAGCTAAAAACTATTTTTTTATTTCTTTCGCATTTATCTTTTAACTTTCCTCGCTATTAAACTTATACATTTTCCTTACCTTTACCCTATATTATGTACTTTTATCTTATAACTTTTACTTTATCTTATATTGTATGCCTTTACCTTACACATTTTGCCTTTCCTTACCTTACCTTAATATATTTCCTTAATTTTTGCTGATAAATAAAATTATCAATAAAGCGTGCTATTGCCGCTTAATTTATTTGTTGCAGATTTTTATCTGCCCATTTTTTTCTCTGTAGAAAACTGAAAAACTACACTATCGCCCTTTGCGGAAAAATGTTAACTATTATTTCATCTTATATATTTTATCAGAAACATGCAGACGAATGTACGAGAATCAAAACATGTAACCGAAAAACATTTCTGTATTTGATGCTCCAAATATTCCAAACCTTTAAAATACCATTGAGATCATCCAGAATAAGCTACAAATGCTCCGATGCATTTTATTTATAAAGTAACAACTCATGGAAAACGTCAGAACCCTAGAGGTCTGTATTCCGAGCCAGCTCTTCATCTGGTATCTTTTCAACTTCCTAAAGAAGCCAAAGCGTATCGCTTCAAATTTTTCCCAGACCCGGAATTCCGCCAAGAAACGAGTAAAAATTTAAGATGATTCCAGTTACTACACACAGCTGAATTGGCAACCGTCGGTATCTGGAGAAACTAACTCTATCGGGAGAGACTCTTGGCGATTCTTTTTTCATTTTTTACTTCTCTTTCCACAACGTTTTCCCTCTTCATCTCCTAAACTTTTGTTCGTCTCCATGAAGTGGGGCTTCTCTAGCACGCACATTTGACGTCACGACATGAGAGATAAGGAAGACCCTTTGCTCTCCTGGTCCCGATCTCTTTTTCTATTCCAGGAACAGTCGACGTGTCCTAAAGACTTTGGGGGAGGAGGAGGCATTGGAGCGTGCCGATAACTTCACCTTGATAACAGACACGTCAATTTTTTCACCCGAGGGAAGGTGGAATATTATTGGGGTAGGTGTTGCGACAGATAGTGGTAAGGACGCTCGACAAGGTATGATAGGGTCAACGGTGCGGTCTTGCAGATCTTGTTTGGTGAAAGCTGCCCAATTTTTTTGCAAGTAAGCCTTTTAAGAGTTTTTCTGACTTGCTGGTCGTAGGGTATCCGTGGTCTAATCTCCACTCAGAGGCAGCATGCTTAAGGGGTGAAATCTTGCAGATGACACGAGGGTATTAAACAGATGTCCTATCGCTTCTGGTACTACAAAAAGGGTCGAAAAAAATTAGAAGGAAACAGGAGATACGTTTGCTTCATCAGTCAAAGTTCGTGAAAGAGGGTGACACTTTGGAAAGTTGGTGGTGTTTTGATAAGCTGTTGATCCCATACGCTTTTTTCCCCCTCGTTCTTTCGAAGGGTTTTCGTTTTTGTCATGCCGTTCTTAAATGGAATGGGAAACTCAAATGCTTCAGTCTCTCACACTGATTCTAACCAGACTATGAGTCCAAAACTCGCTCTCTTGTCTTGAAAGTGCTATTTTTTTAAAGATACACACAAAAAAATTTGTGCGTTACATGGATTGAAATAAATCTACGCAGTGCTTACTGCTTAATGATTTTTATAAAAAGCATTTTATTTCATTTGAAGGAGAAATAGGTTATATTCTGCATTGTTAAAAACTGTTATGCATATTATAATAAGTGGTTAATTTTAAATGTTTTTTGTTAATTATTTTGATTTTTTCAAATGAAGAATTCAGAGAAATATTGACGTGAGTTCTTTGCCTTTTAATTTTTTGAAATTTTAGGACAGGATTTGATTTTATGGCATATGTTTGTAAATAAGTAAAGAGTTTTATTTCTAACAGAACTATTTGCTTTAACCTTTTATTTATCATACTATTTTACCATCAATTCTTTATATTTATTTTTGAACTGAAGCTAAGGTTTGGTATAAAATAAACCCAGTAAGAAAATGATTTAATTAATAATAAAAGATATTTTAATGCTATTTATAGTTGATATCTACTGCTTTCTATTATTCTTTCTTCTCTATTCTTTCAAATACTGTTAGAAAATATAAGCCAGATTTCAATGGTATTTTAAAGAACAGTTAGTGTTTGGCTTAGTTATATTACCGTCCCGTTGAAAAGCAACACTAGACTTTTTTGGGACGGACCATGCAGATTTGAACAGCGGGTCAGATGATGAAGACAACATCTGAGCCGGCATTCTTCGCTCCACACCAGCGGGATATTTGGACCTGAGGAATTTAACTTGCAACAAATCTTTTTACACGACGGTTCTTTAGTTGGAACTGAGTCTCAAACCTGAAAACCGACGGTTCACCAGCCGAGACCTTACCACTGAGCCACTGCAGCCCAAAGAACAACATGATTATATATTCCGTTTTACGTTCCCAGTAAAATTTTAAGAATTAAACTCGCATAATTTTTATCTTTGGATTTTTCAAACAATTTAACTCTTTAATCTACCAAGTTATTTGATTTCTTAAATAAACCATCCATCCTGTAGAGAATAATTAATGTTATTTCTGTTATATATCTAAGATTCCTTAGATTATTCGTTTACGCGATTTTAACCATTGAAATGAAATGCTACTAAAACTGAATTACAAATTTAAATATTAAAACTACGGTAACTCGAAGCATGCAACGTTGTATGCGAAGAAGAAATGAGAAACAATTCTTAAATACTCCATCTACAACTCTACGTCAGAAAACGTGCTATTTTATAACCCAGGAAATCTGTACATGCCCTCAAATTTTGAAAGTCCTTTGCGTGCTCCAACTCTTCCGTCCGCGATAACTCTGCTCTTACAACTGCATTCATAAAAATGGAATTTCGGCTTCATTCTACCGGATAACAGCGGCGACTGCGGCATTATGTTCTCTTATCCGAGATAGTTGTTGCTTTCAATTTTATTCAAGGCTGGAATACTTCACCGAGGAAGCATTCTGCACAAACCACCCAACACAAGTGGGAAGGGGGTGTACGTCGAATGGTACAAAGATTGTTGCGTGAGCCTTACTCAAGTGATTCCATTCTCTTCGAATCCCCCAGTTCGAGAGCTTATGTAAACACGGGAAAAGAGTATATTGACGTCTGTTTTTCCGCGGAAGCCCCACAGAAAAAGCCCTGGGGCGGCCGCAGACCGCACATAAACACGGAAGGAAGTCGGGAAGTCGCCCCCACCCGCTCAAACCACCAACTCCCTTCTCCTTTTTTCTTTTTTTGTTCTGGAACTCCCCTCTCTCCTCTCGGTTGGTGGTTTCGAAGATTTCCTACAAACAGGATTTTCCTGGAAAGTAGGGGGTGAGGGTTATTACGTCCACATCTTCTGTTGCTGGAGGAATGATTCTTCAGAGGTTGGGGAACGGGCGAGTAAATCCCCGGATGATCGAGGCTGCTCGCTCCATCGCTTTCGCTGAGCTGGTCACGTGGTTCTGCAGACTGATCTGTACAGATTCATCATTCGGTTGACCGAAGTGGATCTCTGTACATGACCTGAATTGGCTCCAATATGTGATGGTCAGAAACTGTCTGAATAAAACTCTAAATATCAACGTCAATTTTTGATTTTTCAGTTCTGGTAAACGTTTTAAAATAACTGGAAATATCCAATAAAATCATAGTCACACCAAAAATGGAAAGATGCCTTTCAGCAAAACAGTTCACAGCATTTTTGACAGGACTGAGAGTTTAATTGTGTCTAAAGGGAAACACTCAATGGAATATAGTTAACAAATTTGATTTTATTATCCAAAATTATAAACGAAATAGCAAAGTTCCAAAACAATGGTTTTACCTGCAGGGTTTCTTGTCAAAAAATTATTTATTATTCAATCTATGAAACTTAAACAGTTTCAACAATGAAAATGTGTATAAATATTTAGCATTGTCACATTCTTCCCTGTCAAACTTGTCAGGCGACTAATTTACCAATTATTCCAAAAAAGAACTACATATTTTTACCTTAATTTGAGAATCTAGACTTGACATAAGTAATTAGCATGGTATTAAATAGAGTGAATAACAGCTTTTTATTCGAAAGTAATTTAAATGCCTTCTATATCTGATATCAAAGTAGTTTAAAGATATATTTATAATATTATTTGTGCCATTGCTACAAACGTATTTTTAAAGAATTTTATGCACTTCGAAAATGATTGTTTAATATTGATGTCATATCCTAATGTAATGTTTTTTAATACATTTTTCTTCATTTCATACTGTCAGATAATGACCTCTTTTACATAAGGTTAATGGTTGGTTTATGGTTAATAAAGATTCAATACTTCTAGTCATTGAATGTGTTTTGTTCAAATCTTGATACTCATGCACAGACTTGTTGCAAATTGGGCAGTAAAATTGTGGATTTAGTATCATATTTTTGTAATATCTTACTCATCTCATTCAGTGTAGGCGTCCTTGATGTCACAACAAGATGACAAAAATTTTATTCGGATAATGTAGTCCTCTTTATCCCTTTAGAATAGAAAACAAATGCTTCAGCAGTAAATATTACGAGATGTATTGTGACAAGTTCGAACAACACCCTGCAGTGTGATTTTCAAATTAAAACATTGGATACATAAGTATTATTATTATTATTACAAATGGCTCGAAAGATGATAACAAATTAAGAACTGTAATAACTGTAAACTATTATGTTAAATAGATAGATAAAAATCTTGTAAAATTATCGAGTCATCTCATAAGATTCTATGCAGAAAGTGCAAACTCTCAAGATCGCTATTGAATAAGGGGGACTGAATAGGGAAAAGGCAGAGGACGGACAGAAATGCTCAATTTTTTTAGATTTTCTGCCAGTCCTACAAGCCATAAAATCATTTCACAATTGTAATAATGAAATGTGGATGATAAAAGAAAAGATAACAAGTTTAAAACAAGTCGATAGTGTAGAAAGGATTAAGATCCATACTGGATTATATGGTAAAGAAAAGGTGATCAATGAGCAATGCTGGCGCAACAGAAAGAGAATGTTGATACAATTGTCCCCAAATTAATGGGAATTAGGAAAAAAAAACAAAGCTTCAACAGATGTTTGACAGATGGTATATGTTTAAAAAAGAAAGAGTAATTTATTATTTTATTCCTAACATCGAAATAAAAATAAGAAAATACCATCCACTTTCCAGGTAGCATGGTCTATTGCACTATATTGTGCGATATTATATGACATTAAACGATATTTTACATTAAACAATATTATGAATATTCATCTAATATTTGTATGCTACTAGGGTGGTAATCCAAATTATTTATCAAATTATATGACCCAAATTATCGTAATCCAATATTATCGGACATGGGAGATTTCTTATAGCCCAATATAATTTGATAAACCAAGATTTTAAAGAATGCAGGAAAATAAATGCGTCTGTGGAGGAATCGGTACTATTTACTATTTTTTAAAGGAATGAAAAGAAATCTTGGAATTAAGAAAGAAATAGTTGAAAGTTGAGAATGATGACTTAAGTACAGAACTGATGATACCAGACAATTTTAAAACTTTTAAAGACACGATGTTAAAAATCGTCAGTTTATTTCCCAACTTTTAGAAAGTTTGAAAGTGCTCAATTTTCTGTTGTTGCGAACCGAGAATTCAGAGAAATGTTGAGAACTGCGTGGCGATGCTTTTTAAGTGATGGTCTGTTACTTGTTTAGTAGGAAGGCAGGCAACCAGGAAGATGAGGAGGAATATCAGTGATTGACCTTTTTGTGGACAGGGATCAAATGTCTCTCAGAGAATGTCAGTTTGGTGAATCGGTCAGTGTTATTTACAAACCTTGTTAAAGATCCCCCTTGCCATTATAAATCCAGTAGATACTGCTATGTTCAGAGGTGGTGGGTGGTCAGTTGTACACAAGAAGAAGAAATGATTGCCCCTATGTAAACGTTCCCTTAAAGAAATATTTTAAAAAATTGCAGCTTAAGTATCAGTATTCGAAAAGTAAAACTTTAAATAGTAAGTTTAAGTTAAACTTTAATCAAAGAGACCTGTTTCAGAAAAAGTTTTATTTATAAATCTTAAAATAGAATGCTGTCAATATTTCCCTTATAACAACTAAAGTGAAAATAATTGTTAAAAAACTACGATTCTTCGAATCATAGCTGATCAACATTGCCTTTTTTGAATTTTACAAAAACATCTTGGCAACTGAGTTATTGAGAAATTAAAATCCGAAAAATTGCCTTCTAATTCGAAGGCAAAAACTTTAACATGCTGAAAACAGTTGGGGAATGATTGCGTAACTTAAAGAAGGAGAAAAAAAATAATAATTGGCGCATTAAAAGAATTCAATTTAATCACCGCTTGAATTATACTTGGTAGCAAGTTCCAATTTTTTTCCACACCCTCTTTAATAATATGAACAGAAACCGTTGTTTTTGAAGCTGGCACTTAAAATTTTACAATCAGAGGGGGAAACATTTTTCTTGTAGAAAAGCTAGTCATTATTTTGCGTTAAAACTTCAACATTAAAAAGAATCAACGAAATTAAATTTATATTACTCGAGTTTTTCATTGTTTTTTTTTCTTCTTCTTTTGGTCAAATAAATTGAATTTCTTCTTTAGCGATCTTGGAACAAAATCTATTTTTCCACCTTGTTTTCCCCCCCCTTTCATTCAATTTCATTCCTTTTCTCTCCCCCTCTTCCCTTGAATGTGAAAGGAAATCTTATTCGAAAATGCCGACAGTTTAAATTAGTGACCTTTTTTTATTTTTCAAAACTTTTTTTCTAGTGGTAAACACAGTTGAACTGAAAAGCTGTTAGAAAACTGGATATTTTTAAAAGATGTTCCTTTTCTTATTTCAAAAGTATTGAATTTCTTATTTTGCAATTATTTTTTTGTTCCCTTTTTGGTTCAACTCCATGATAGAGTTTGGGGGATAAATTACCAATGACAATAACTTAAATCAAAAGAAAAAAAAAAGATCAAATCATGCGTCAAGAATGCATGGTATTTCTTAAAGGAAATATGTATATATATGTAAAAAACAGAAATTGTTGGAACTGAAAAGGAAAAATACAGGAAAAAGATCTGACTGCACATTTTGCTTTGATAACTAACATGGATTTTTAAAAAAATATTTAACGTACTTTATTTGACGATGAAAAAAAATTTTTTTTTTAATCGTTATCGTTCTTTACAGGAATTATTTTATTTCAACCATGTAATGAGAAATTCATGCGTAAAATATTTGAACTTCGTAATTTACTTTTCTTTGCAACCTTTGCCTTTAATAATTTTTTTTTCTTTTAATGAAATTATTTACGCGGAAATATTTTACAGAGCATTGAGTGATGTAAAATAATTAATTTAACTGTAAGTACTTCTTGTAACTGTAACTTTCTTTGATCCATCCAGAATTCAAGAAATTCCAATAAATAATGAGATATATTTTTAACAAAAAGGGAAAAAAACAAACTACAAAGCTTTGTTGTCATGGTCTAGACTTTGGTTATTATTATTATTTTTATTTTCTAAGCTGGCTTCTATGAGTAATTCTGTTACTTTAATTTCTACATAGCTTGTTTTTCAACTCTCTAATAATAATAAAGAAGAATGTGTGAGGTTTGCATTCTACATTACAAACCGACAGACAAAAATAGATATAGAGCTACTTTGAAATGTGGGAATTTGCATTTCAGAAATGGAATTTTTAAAAATCTTAATTGTTTAAAAATTAAGCATAATTTCGCTGTTTTTCCATTAAAACTGATTCTCACACCATTAAAAAAATTAAAAATCTATTCATTCGGTGATACAAATCAAATTGTTTCTTAATATTTTCGGAAATTTCAGCAGGATTTTTTTTTTTTGCATATTGTTCAACAAAAGTTGAAATTGTTTTCATTTTTACTTTCTCGTATATGTAATATACATAAAGTATAGAAATTGTGAAAAAATTCAAACCGAAGATTTCGACAAATCTCCATATTTTAGATCTCCATGAGTGGACAATGTCCATTTATCTGTCTGTGACAAAGATAACTCAAAAAACTCTTCGAGTTAGACGGATGAAATATGGTATACAGACTTTGTAAATTACTGTCAATTTTTGAGCAAAAGGAAGTCTGTCCGTATCGCTGTTCGAATATAAGTTAACATAATAACTGAAAGCGAAGATAGCTAGATCGATAAAATTCAGTACACAGATTGAACATTATCTTTCGTGTATAATTCTACTAACTTTTGGGCGAAATCCAATAAGAAGTTGATTGTCTGTTGGTCTGTATTTTCTGAAACACGAAAGTGCGATAGCACAAAAAAGCAATGGCTTGAATATATATCAAATTTATTACTTGATTTTGCAATTTTAACTGCAGTTTTATATCAAACATTTGTTTCACGCAGCTGAAAAGAACGCGTCTGAAACACGAATGCCATTTTTCGATCATTTTGACCGAATGCCAGAAATTAATCGCCAAAAATCACCCGCCAAGTAAAAATGTAAATTCCCACCAAAGGTAAATGTTTCGTAATTATTGTACGCAAAAGCCATGTAAAGCGTTCATTGGGCAGACATGTTTATTAAAGATTATGAGCGAAAGTTTTTGAAAGACCACTTCCGCTGGTCAACTATTAAATCTCATGATTTTCTTTCATATTTATTATTTCATTAAGAAAGATTTTGTTTAATATCTATTTCATGTTTTTGTGGGAAAAGGAATAGAAATTATAATTATCTGCAAGTTAGAAGATATATTCCTTGAAAGCTGAGTTTATAATAGCATTGTGATATTACTGTATTGGCTCTATAAGAGACAGTTCTACAATGAACTGATTATATGGGTCTAAACATACGGCATGAAACATGACTTCAATATGTATCATCATCTGACTACGAATTATGATCACTGAGTTATACTAATTAATTAATTTATTTTTAACCCTTATAATATCATTGACGAATCAACTACGTGAAACAGGTGACCGAATTCGTAATTAAGCACTTACATATGTCAAGCACATGTAAATGAAAAAAAAATCTGATGACTCTTTATTTTTATGTGTCGCTAATTATATTATGTGGATTAGTTTTGGAAGTATAAATGTTTAATATGTGTTCACTATTTATTTACCTGTATTTTTAAAGAAAAGACTGACAAATGGGAGTGTGTTTTTAAATTAACTAGAAACTAAGAAAGATTTTGGCATTTCTCTAACAAAGCAATCGATATTTTTGATTTTATTATTATCTATGTAAAGCTATATTTAGTAGAAAGGCAGATAAATATTTAAACCTAAATATTACTATTATTAAAATTTATTACCGTTCTGCAATAACAGAAACAAATCTCTAGTCGAATCGCATTTTTCATATATTTTTCTGTGCTTTTGGGTTATCGTGTTTACATGCATATAGAGATACTGATTAAAAGAGGATCTTAAAGGATTTCGCATACAGCTGTTCAGTTTATGCAAATATTAAATTTCATCTTTTCAGTTATGTATTTTGAATTTTGATTTTAAAAGCAGACGGATATATTACAAAAGTGATTTTTTAAAGCAATGTCGGAAGATTAAAACATTATACTCATAAAAAACTTCAGTATCGAATCTTTTGACCAATGCAGTATCTTCCCTTAATATATTTTATTTAACAAAAAAGAAATAATGTACTAGAAATAAGCAATAATTATTTATTTTAAACAAGCTGGTACCTGGCGCGTTGCTGCCGCCGAAAAAAATAATATTAAATGCAATCAATCAATAAAATGTTTTATAGAAATAATATGAACGGCAAGGCAATGTATAAAATACGAACAAAAATGTATTCATTTTTATATATTATATTTGTTTATTCCTTTAGAATCATAAAACTTGTTATTTCAGAATGGTAATGAAAGAAACCATTTATTGTCTCTCTGACTCGTTTAATACTTGTACAGAATTATCAAATTTAATTTTAGAAAATGCGATTAAAATATTTTCTTTTTTAATGTTTCGTTAATATAGTAGAAACGATAATTTAAAAAAAATTAAAATGGTGCAAAATTATTTGTACCACAATATTTTCTGTGATTACGGCGAAAACGCTAATATTTAATTAAAATTTAAAACTCCCAGAAATGGTTTCCTCAAAGCTTTCTCGCATAATCTGTAATAAAGTTACCTCTAAGAACGACTTGCGCTACGTCTGCGTACTATAGGCTCAAAATATTAACCTTAACTTGTATTTAGCATTTCTACAGAATCTATTGTCCCCTCAGCGAGTTATTTGGAGATTAATCCTTGGTAAATAGATGCGGTTGAGATTCAAATTTTATTTTAAATTTTAGGTAATTGTATTATGCCTATAACCATCCCGTTGACGTAAGCAATGAACTGACCAAGTTTCATCGCAACTGGATGAGCAGAACGGCAGCGCATAAGAGACATACAGACAAACATTCGTTTTTATTTATATAGATTAAATTAAATCCTATTCTAAAGTGAAAAAAAAATCTCTCAAATAAAGTAGAAATTAAATAAGCTATAATTAGTTATTTTAAATTAAATCCTATTCTAAAAGAAAGAAAAATCTCTCAAATAAAGTAGCAATTAAACAAACTGTCATCATTTATTTTAAATTAAATCTTATCCAAAGAGAAAAAAAATCTCTCAAATAAAGTAGCAATTAAATAAACCATCATTCATAATCTACTAATCATTGCTGAATCCACTGCATATTACCGAGACTCATATAAGCGCCAGTAAATATTAGTCCATATAGCTCCCATATATTTGCTAGCTAAATATCTCGCTCTGTGCCTCAAAATATGCCACCTCGATGAGTGGGCATTATGCAGAATTGTCCGGCAGCTGACCAGTGTTCATTGAGGCCAAAGCCCAACTGACAACACGCATATCGTCGCTGACATATGTACATATCCGACGCCAGTGGACGACGGTTGGACGAATTTGGCTACCGACAATAAATTACAGCCGCCATTGTGTGCGGATGATGAATTTCCCTTGTCTCCCGAAGGTGGCTCTGAGGTGAAAGGCCAGAAGACACGGAGATATTTTTCATTTCTGATGAAAACAATGTACTATTCTGTATGGATCATACATTGTTGTTGTTTGGCATTTATTTATAAAGTAAGCATATTTTTCTTTGAAGATTTATGTAATTAGATGATGAATTGGTGCCATATGTGACCAAATGTTTAAGGACGCTATTATATTAACCTTCCAGCGGGCGCGGCTGTCATACCAACATGAAAGGGCGCGCGAATTTCCCACATACGCTATAGTAAATTGTAAATTTTCAAAAGCGTAACTATTAAAATTAAACTGTAAATAGCTTAGGATTAATAACTAATATCACTTAAAAAAAATTTTTACTTAAAAAGAAGAAGAAACAATATAAACATGGATTGCAATAACAATATAAAATGACCACAGGTTAAATGAATTGATTTAAAATTAATATAAATGAAACTCGATATTTTGACAAAACAATTTGCATATAAAATATAGAAGTGCCAAAATACAGAATTTATGTATAAAAAGGGAAAAAGTAATTGGCAGTTTGATATGAAAAGAAAGAAAATAGTTTCATCGTTATTTCATTGCAGCGTTGCAATTTGTGCAAATGCGTTAAGTGTGCTCCAAATATATAAATTTCTGGCAAATCTTACAACCGAACCATTTGATTCTAGTCCGCTTTTCTTTTTGGCAAGGTTTTTTTCACTGACGTCGCATCTTTTACTTCTTCATACCTAGTTCGGCTTTTCTCTTTAGCACCTTTAATTTTAGGGATATGGGTGCTTTTTTTCAACATTTTCCTTCGTAAGTGCATTTGTCAGCTGTCGCCAGTCTAAAACAATACAGATTTATTTGTAAAATTATACAAAATCAGATGTGACAAAAACTTACATGAACGGTCGCACGTATCTCTAAACTATAAATATCTGATTGGCCGAGACCTATTAACGCCACAAACTTACGACGACAACTGAAAGTAGATCAAAGGGAGGGCGACAAATAGCCAAAGACAGGTGTTCCCAGTGCCACCAGATCTGAAGATATTAAACGAAATTCATCTCTAGTGTATCTTTCACATACGCGCACCCGCTAAAAGGTTAAGGATAATTTTTTTTTGAAAAACGTTCGAAAATTCTAACGTTTTGCATATTTGCATAAAAAGTATTGGGTTTGTTTATATTAACGTCCCGTTTAAAGCAACACGAGGGCTAGTTTGGGACGGACCTCGTCACTTTGAACCACAGTCAGGTGACGATGACGACACCTAAACTAGCACTCCTAGCTTCACACCACAACAAACCAACGGGAGGACGTTTGGCCTGACAAATTTAACGTGCAAGAGACCCACTCACACGACGGTTCTTCGATAGAATCGAGTCTTGAACCAGAAACCCTCCAGTTCCGAAGTCAAGACCTTACCACCAGACCACCGTGGCCCCATAAAAAGTGTTGAAAAGAAACATTTATTAAGGATCCGGCTACGTTAAAAACGCTTTTAATGGACCACATTGGAGATTTTTTTATTGTTATTTATTGACGTTTAGACTTTCCTCTTTCCAAAACAGTTAATCTTCTCTATGAAATGGAAGGCATGACCTATCATCCAAGGGGATTTTAACCAAAACATATTTCTCAGCTAAAATGTGTCTTCAATTTTCTCAAAAGTTTAATTTTCATAAATATACTCCACCGTTAAACTGATATCTCAAAAACTAATAGAGGTATTTGCATAAAAATTTCAGTCCATGTTTTAAATGATACGGGCAATGAAAGGAACCAAAAGTTTTATCATTGTTGAAATATATTTTCACTTATAGGACTTTTTAGAGAAGTTAAGTTGTGAATTTATGGAACAAATTGCATTTATACGAATATTTCTTCCCATAAGTTCTTGGCATCTCAAGATTTTTTCAAAGATTTTAGTTCCTTTCATTCGTCATTGCATTCTATAACTTGTGCAAAAGATAAACAGGATTGTTGGATTACATTTTTGTATAGATTTTTAACAGTTTTGGTTGAATTTCATTAGAATTTAATACAAATTTTCTTATTTCTCAAAATATTTTATATTTTTAAATCAGTTTTTTTTGTATTTATAGTATTTTGTAGTATGATTGATACATTTTCTCATTATATATACATTATATCAATACATTTTTTTAAAAAATCCAATTTTTCAAAACATTTTCTTCGAACGTAATTGGATACCTTAAAACCAAAATATACCATTTAAGTGCAAAGGGTTTTTTTAATTAGAAAAAAGGCTCTTATTTGGCCAAAAAAAAGGCGTAAATCAAAATTCTTCTAGTTTAGAGGTTTATCAAATGATTTATTGTTTGTCAATGGATTCTACAACCTTCCGCGCCTTAGCGCATGCGTTAGGATGGGTTGAATTCATCAAAATGGGGTGAGAAGAAAGGTGAATCGAGGAGATGCTTATATTTAGCTATAAAGTAAACTCGGAAATAAAATAAGTTTTGAATTAAAATAAAATAATACAATCAGAAACGACAATCACATACGCGTGAAAAAAATTGGGCGAAAAAGCATTTAATAGAAAGATAATCACTTTTCCAGAAATGTGCACATCTTTCTAGGTCTCACCACTTAGATAGAATCGTCGAAGAGTGGTGATCTCGCTATATTGAAGCGAACAGTACTGAAAGCTTAAGGTGTCCGACTACGTTAAAAGGACTGGTTTTCAACCACATTGGAGATTATTTTTTAATTGTTATTTCTTGTAGTTCAGACTTTCCTCTTTCCGAAACAGTTTATCTTTTCTTGGAAATGGAAGACCTGACCTATCATCCAGGGGAATGTTAAGCAAAACATATTTTTCAGCTAAAATTTGTCTTTAAACTCAATATTAATTTTCATAAAAATTCTCCATTGTTAACATGGTATTTCAAAAACTAATAGAGGTATTAACATAAAAATGACAGCGTGTGTTTTAAATGATGTGAACAATGAAATGAACCAAAATTTTTATTATTGGTGAACTACTTTTTCATTTATAGGTGTTTTTATAAAAATTAAGTTGTGAATTTATGGAAAAAACGCATATATACGCATATTTTTACCAGTAACTTCTTTGTATCCAGATTTTAATTTATACTGTTTTTTGTAAGGAAATTCTATCAACGATTAGAATTTGTAAAAATAGCATTAAAAATGCAATAAAACAAAACATATGCAAATATCAAAGTCAATGTAACTTCCCAAAAAATACTTAGAAACAAAATTCTAAGGGTTTTATACAGAAAACTGTATAAACATTAAGAATATTAAATTAAAAAATTATAATTTCAAAAAAGCTAGTTTTAATGCAGCCATAAATCTCGTTTAAAATCCCTTAACATCCAACTCCGTAGCTTTGATTTGGTATATAAATTTCAGCTCTTGAAAATTTAGTGTTCTTTTAATGCTTTCTATATTGATATTTTGATAAATATATTTTTTATTACGAAACGCATTCATCTCGTACTTCTACCTTATCTTTTTGAATCTGTAAATGCGATAAATATTGTATTATCGAATACGTAGCAACCTCGGATAGATAAACAATGGAAGTTATAAGCAGATTAATTTTTTTTAAATGTTATTAGCTGGTTTTCAAATAAGTAGATTGTTAAATTATATAAATTTTCTATAATTTTTTCAAAAAAGATATCAATAAATATAATTGATGTTTTTTTATGTTCCATCTTATTATTACAATAGCATTTTTTAAATTTGAGGTTTATCTTCTTGTATAATAAGATAAATCTCACACTCAATTTATCGTGAATCAAAATAACTAATTAAATAAATTATATTCATTTCCATAATGTTAATAAAATTTTTAAAAAATTCCTATAACAAATGATTATTATGTTTATATTAAAAAATCTTGAAATTAACTAAATTAATTAATTTATCAAAAGCGAGCATCATATAAACTTGATCTAATGCGCAAGCTATGTAAACTTGATCTAATTTGTATCAAAGACAACGGAAGAAGCTAGATTGCTGAGATTAAGCGATGGTTTTTAAACCGAAATTGAAAGACTTTATGCGAAATTCGTTCAGAAATCAAATATGCATTCGATTCTGTACACTGACCGATGAAGTTAAAATCAAAATGTGATTATCGTGAAAAAATATTATAAAGCTGAACTTAAAATGTGCCATATCGTTAAATATGCAATATAGCTAAAACCTAAAATGTGCGATGTCATTAAATATACAATATAGCTAAAACCTAAAATGTGCCATATCGTTAAATATACAATATAGCTAAAACCTAAAATGTGCCATATCGTTAAACATACAATATAGCTAAAACCTAAAATGTGCCATATCGTTAAATATACAATATAGCTAAAACCTAAAGTATGCCATATCTTGGGATATATAATGTAGCAAAATATAAAATATACCATATAGTGGAAGTATGTTTTATAATTAATATCCATCATACCATGGGATATATGATGTAATCTAAAGATAATCTAAACCTAAAATGTGGCACATCATGAATGTATGCAATATACAACGATTTTAAAATTAAATTGATATTAATAATTTTATATTATGCACACAACATAAACTAACTCACTATTATAATAATTTTTATTTCTGTAAGGGAGCTCGAAAAAATTG
This sequence comes from Argiope trifasciata, assembly GCA_026543055.1. Taxonomy (NCBI): domain Eukaryota; kingdom Metazoa; phylum Arthropoda; class Arachnida; order Araneae; family Araneidae; genus Argiope; species Argiope trifasciata. The sequence continues at coordinate 3,334,127 of JAPMOQ010016150.1, read as the reverse complement.
TAAGCAATAACCAAAACGAAGTTGAAATAGAGAATTAAATCTAAAGTCCGGGGTTAGAGAAATGAAAAAATAAATAATATCTAAAAGGAATCTTTCAATTGTCTGCATCAAGAATCAATCATCTTCAATTTTATATCATCAAGAAATACACCATACTTTTGAAAAGAGTTTGCCAACTTGATTGGCAAATTAGTGTAACTTGAAAAAAGAAAAACAAAACTATTTCATTGTACGACGAAATTACGAAATTAAGTGTTTATTTTTAAAATTTAGATTTCGAATCAAAAACCTTAAAGACAACTTCTCTGAAAACCAAGGCTCAATTTATATATTATATAATAAAGAATTTAAAAAATATTCACTTATAATTATTGCGAATAGATTACTTTCTTAGTTGACTTTGTTTTTTGCTTATATACTAAGAATATTTGAAAAGTATCGTAATATTTTAATTGTAAAGCAAATAAGCACAATGAAATCTCTTCTTTTATTTTACCAAATAGAATTATGGCTTTCGTTAATACCATGCATAACTACGAAAAGTTTCTTAATATTGATTTTTCTGCCGCATAAAATTTAAATGCATGCGATTTTAACTTAAATTTTTTTCAGTTATTAATTTTACGCATTCAATTGTAATAACTTGAAAACTTTAATCAGTAAAATTTGAACTATAACTAATATTCCCAGAGACATCATCATTATAAATACAAACTTCACTAAATTTATATCCAATTATTTTGTAATATTGACACAATCTGGATCAGTGAAGAAAGACCCATCAGTGCCGAATGTATACAAAAGATGCCTCCAAGCAATTTATAATTCTCATGAAGGATTGTTCTGAACTTTAGGACTGATTTTGTTACAAAAGCCCATCTTTCCGAGGTTAACATTACGTATTAAATCATTACATTTTGAAAATTTCATTCAATAAAATTTGAAGTATAACTACTTCCACAGACATCATCACTATTAATACAAACTTCATTAAATTTATAACGAATTATTTTGGAATATATTATACAATCTGGATCAGTGAAGAACCTTCAATGGCAAATATATATAAAAAGGGTTTCTTAGCAATTTATAATCCTCATGAAAGGTTGTTCTGAACTTTAGGACTGATTTTGTTTCAAAAGCCCATCTTTTCGAGGTTAAGGCAAAGTGCAAATGCCGTTAACAACTTCCAGAATCTGCTGACTGTGCCTCCTCGGTCAGCTGCATGCAAGCAGTCTCTACTTTGTCTTTGGCACTTGAAGCATAGAGTCTTCTATGCAAAGATCCCCAAACCAACCTCGTAGCAATTAGTCTCTTTGCGTAAATACGCCATTGTTCCGGAAGTAAGAGATTCACGTGATTAATCATTTCCGGAGTCGATCGCACGCAGTGCCATCTGTCGGTGCCACAGAGGTCGGCAGGGGTTAAAAATTTCCAGAGAAATATTCATCATTTTGTCCAGGATGGGTATTAATGGTGGGACGCTGGCGAATATGCAAATATTAATACCGAGAACCATGCTTACTTGACAAGTTACGGGAATTTAAAAATTGGGGAAAGTTGCAGAGCAGAGGTTACCATCTCATCTTGCGAGCTGGAGCAATTCATCAAAGGGGTTTGCTACAAAATGTGTGTGTGTGCGTTAGTTTTATTGCGATTTTTCTATGATAAATGTTCCGGTTAAAAAGGTTTCTGACAAAGCTATCATTCGTTAAAGTAAATGACGTTCATTGAAAGTTTATGGATGGATTTGGGGAATTTCTTTTAGAGAGTACCTGGTGGAATATTTTAAAAGCATCATTCTTTCATCACAAATCTATATAAAATCAATTTATTAAGATAAAGATCGTATTTTGTCGTTACCACTGTCATTATACTTGTTTAAATTGATTATTTGAACCTGCAAAATTGAAATTGATAAATTGATTCAATTTTTATGCCTTTGATTCTAGGCCTAAGGCCAAGTATAATATATTTGTTTTAAAGTCAAAAGAAATCACAATAAAGAGCTTAAAAAATGTAAATGCAAATAAACAAAATTATTAAAGCTAATATTTACAATAAAGCAATTCAATTTCATTTAAAGTACAATCCACAATAAGTCTGCCAAATTAGAATATTCCTTAAAAATGTTTTAATTTTAAATTGTTTTAAAAAGTGCATGCAGTCAAAATATAAATCGTGTAACACGATTAAAAAATAGCCGTATTTCATAATATTACATGTCAACTAAAATCGAGCAACATGATATATTTAAGTGGGGGTTCGGTTTTTAGTAGGTGATTAAACTTAAGGTATATGCGATCATCCCAAAATCATATCAATTTTACATTTGTTTTATGATTATAATTTGTTAAAAACCTTTAATTGATGGAGATAAATAATGCAATTTAATAAGGAGTTAAATAATACAATTCAATATTTTAATATGGAAATTAATATAAATAGTACAATTTCATATAATACAATTTAATTTGATATTAAATTGTATTTTTTAATTGTAAATAATATAATTTAATATCAAATTTTCTGCCGTTTTTGCTTTTAAATTATTATTACTAGATTAAATTTATACTCTGATCCACATTGCATAGAAACATAAGAACTTTACAAAACAACGGCCTTGCTGTCCTGTTAGCACTTTCATTTCCTGTTATGACTACATGACCAGGGATCAAATAAAAATTTATATTATTGCTCTTGCTCATTAACACTTCCTCTGCCGTGACTCATTCCCGATTTTTGGATAATTTATCTTTGGAAACTCCTTCTTTGCTATCTCTCTACGAAGATTAAAAATAGGTTATCTTGAATTTAGACAATTAGATAATAGGAATTTACCACAAGTGAGTCACGAGGTTAAAAAATACACTTTTTTTAATTCTCGATCACTGTAATATTAAATAAAAGCCTTAATATTAATGTACGCTAAATAGAATGCTTTTCAAATAAGTTTTTAAAATCTGTATGAATAAACTTTTTTTTTCTTAGCTTGTGATTTTATTATACATATATTATCAGAATGGCGTAATTTTAATCTGAGGGTATAAAATAATCATGCGATTTCTTTCCATATAATTAATTATTGAGAACATTCGCAGAAATGGAGAAATGTATATTGATTACAATTCACAAATTTAGTTTCAGTCATACTTCTTTCCAAGCAAATTTTCATCATTTTATTTAATTTTTTTCGTATTTATAAAATAATTTTTTGTTCGACTTTCAATTAACTTCTTGGCCTATTAGGGTAATGAAATTTTATAAGTTTAAGTGTTCTCGGTGATAATGTAATATTTTAATATTTTTGGAAATTAATTATCAGTCAGTCATTTTATTTAATTCTGAGCAAATGCAAGATTCTTCATTCTAAAGCGAATTCATAAACTTTAATTATAATTTCACAATAATTATAATAAAGAATCATAGAATATATTGAGGATTAATGAGTATAAAATTATAAAAATAAAGTAAAGATTTTTAAAACAAACTTTTTTAGCATATTCATGATGTCGCCATAACAAGCAAATTAAAAAACAAGAATTATCAAAGAAAACAAATGTACAGTGATATTGTTGAAATGTACAGTATGTTATGAAAATAATGAAATTCATATTAATATTTATTAACCAGTTAGTGGTTTCTACTTGAATCATTCTTTTTGACAACGCTATTTTTAATGAACACCATTACCGTTTTTTTCTTGCATACGAAGCACACAAAGAAAAATATTGTAATTATCAAAAAATTGGAACTCAAGAGTTATTGAATCCTTACGTTTCATAAGGTCACAAATCCGAACACTTTCTGCAAAATAAAAGTTCCAAGCTCGAGATATGATTCCACCGCAAAACTACCTTATAAGCGGTTCCGATAGATATTAAATCCTTACGAATCAAATGTATTTCCACAGGTAAACAGCTTTCATACGAGGCCTACTGTTACTTGCAATGGATGGCCACGCCTGATTTAAGAAAATCATTTGATTCCAATGGGATAATAGCAAACAGTTGTCCCGATTAGACAATCATTTGCCGTTGTTCCATTGCATTCACATGTGTTATTCTTGAGGTAGGCTTGACCTTCCACTGCGAATGTAGTTGGCCGCGTGTGAAATCTGCTGTATGATGCTTAATTTTGGAGAGAGCTACGTCATCCGTGTTCTCTCATATGACTGTGGTTCAGAATTACACAATATGACCCAAAATAACAGTATCACTGTTTCAAAATGGGACATTATTATAACCAAACTAAACTTGACTGGGTTTGGCTCTCTCTTTCAAAAATTAGGATGTCTTAGGTTCAACTCAATAGTGTCATGACTTGATCTGGATCGATCAAATACGGGAGTAGAATTTCAGACAAAGCTTTTATTTACAGCCATTTAAATATATACAGAAGAACAATATGTTCTAGGTTAAATATTTGTTATTTACTCAACATATGAAGATTGAAGGTCTATAGTGAAAAGTTCATCGAAAAAGCTCTGTTTCAATTCGGAGAAAAAAACAACCAGTTGCTAACAGGGAGCTAGCCAGAACAGCTACCCCAGGGTGAAGCTTAAAATGTCTGCAGTCCGCAATTCGATCAGTCTCCTCTTTCTTCAAAGTAGGACCCACTCTTTATTTCGGTCCAAACTCAGCCTCCTCGATTTCCATTAGCCCACGTCAGCTTTACATCTTCCAATCCCCCAGCCAAAATTTCACTCACTCGTGGCGCCAGTCTTTTGTGGCGTGGGACTGACCATCAATGATGCGTCCTAACAATTGACCTCTCTGGAACACGTATCAAAGATATTCCTTCGCAAAGGGACCACACGGCATCCAGATGTTTGTAACTCCTTTCCTTTGAAGCTGTGACATATTTCTCCCCCACAATGAAATTTATGTGTGACTTTTCAGCTAAATTACTAATGACTAAAGGCAATCACCACTTTGTGAAAGAAGATCCCCTAGCCAACAATCTGGGGGCTTTTAACAATGGAGGGCGTTAACAGGTCACGATCAGCTGTCTGGAAATGCCATTTCCTGTGAATGGGACAGGGGAACGTTCCAATAGTATTTAGTTACTTTTGCAAAATACTTGATTATTTTAATGTTAGAACACTGATTATCTGTAAGAAATAATTCTATTAGCAAGGGATGTTTAAAGTTTCTGACAAACAACCACCTTTGGATTGAAAAAAAAAATCGCAATTCATGTCCTCTACAACGCCTCTCACACTCGGAAAACTAATAAAAGGTGACGCTTCATACACAGTGGGGAAGATTAGACAAATAATTATCTAATATGGGGAAAACCCAAGATCGAAAAATGACAAAGATTCCAGCAGATACATTCATCTTTCCACGTTCCACATCTTAGCCAAATAGATCCTTTGAAAAGTGATTGTCGACTAAAGTTCTGGACTAGATCAGGGTCTGATTGAAGAAACATAAATTTGGCTAAAATATGGGGTCACTTTGACCCCAAGTTTACGTTAGAAGATGAAATTGAGATTTTTCGTTACAAGTTTTGCTGGAAAACTATGAAGTATCGAAAAGAAGTGCGAGAAACTTTGGTGCCCCAATATTTTCCGTGTCATCTCTTTCGTAGTCTCAGGATATTGAAACGAACTGTAGGGGATGCCATTTTTTCAAACATCATACATTCATCCCAGTACTGTTTTACAATAATCAATAGCCTCAGTATTGCATTATATTATTGAATATTCATTAACATCGAACAATAATGTGCAAAATGCTCTGCTACCTGGGTAGAACTGGGTCTGATAGAAGAATCATTAGCTTGTCTAAAATATTGGTTCCTTTTGATTCCAGGTTTTCATTCGAAAATTAAATTAAGATTTTCCTTTCCGATTATCAGAAAAAAATGTAGAAGTATCAGAAAGAAATGTGAGAAACTTTGGTGCCCCAATATCTTTCGTGTCATCTTCTTCTTCTGGAAAACATTTCAGATTCAGTGCTATTTTGGGACGGATATCGTAATTTTGAACCACGATAAAAATAGTGAGGTCGACACCAGAGCTGTAACCCTCTCTCCAAATTTCTTCACCACACTAGAAGGAGGACGTTTGGCTTCCGGTTCCAAAGCCGTGACCTTAGCACCAGGCTACAGTGGCTCCAAACATTTGTTACAGTTTTCATTTAAATGAAGAAGTTTTACTAAGGCAAAACTTAAAGTTAATAAGAAGAAAAGATTAACAAATGTTTTGACATTCTTTTAACAGTTTTCTGAATGTAACATACAATTTATTCGTCATTATAAAAAGAACTTAGTTTGTTCAAGATTACAGTAAACTACAACTTTCACTGTTTTTATGAAACAGAAGAAAAAATATTCACTGTCACTCGAAATATCATTATTAATGATTTCTGCGTTCGTAGTGTTTCGTATCAAGTATAAAAAAAAATTCAAATATCTTTTTCTAAAAGTACCTCAAGAATTACGCTGGATATCGTGTGAAAGTTATTTCTTTTTATTTCCGCCAGCGTTCTTGAAATAGCTCCCTGGCGAACGTTAACAGAATACATTACAAGGCAACAAAGAAAGTGCTTCAAAACTTAGCTACGAGGCTCCCAAACTAGCACATAATTACTTAATTTCACAAACTCCTTTCAAGAAATTGAGCCGTTAACATTTTATTTTAAATATTCCATCAATTCGGACAGTCAGTTATTTTCTGAGGTACTCCATCTTTTTTTACGTGGCATTTTGGGCTTCTAATGAAGGACCCGTTCATCTCAACTCAAACTTAATATCAGCGTTCTGAATTTTAGCCAATCATCCATCATCATTTAATCTACGTCGTGCTTCTCACAGACCAATCAGAATTTCGACGGTAGAATTACAAATGGTCGATCGATATGTATTTTATATTTTTTTTATTCTTTTGTTTTCAGCCATCGGTTATTTCTTTCTATATTTGTGAGGTGCACGGAACTATTTTTGAATGATTAGGGTTAACTCGAATCATCGCTCAATTTCTTTTCTCTGATCTATTTTTTTTTAATGCTTCGAATAAGAATAAGCAGAAAGCGTGAACCACGTTGCTGCTAAAACTATTAATTTTCTAAGAATGATGGGTTGTGTTTTTCTTAGAACGGCTTCATACTGATCCAAAAGAATTGGGATAACTTGATTCTTTCTGAGAACTGAAAGTTGCCAACTGTTGTAGAACAATATTTAAAAAAAAAATTACTCAAGTTACGATTTCATTGAATGTATAATTTGTTGATAGAAGCAGACGATAATATTGAAACGTACAGTTGTAAATTTGTTATCTTTGATGTTACGATGGATAGAGACAAAACAATGTTCATAATTTTAATATTATTTGGGAATGATTTTGCTATCAATGAATATTTAATAACACCAGCTCGATTTGCAAAATAGTGCATCGATCATTCCTTAGAACGCATTCATCAAAAGAACATACATTTTAGGACAAATAATAACAATCATTTATATGAAAACGAATTGGTTGTTTAGTATAAATTTATTAATTTATGATCAAATAATACTAATAATTTAGACGTATTTTGTATTCATTGATTATTTGCTGATGATATGATCAACAAGATTCTTGTTCGAGGCTGACTTCGTTTTGAAAACTGAAGGTTACTATTTTTGGATAATTTTGTAGAACGTACAATTTTGTAGACAAAAAAAACAATAATAAATCATTTCAAATTTGTTAGCTCATTCAGCTACACGATGTTATTTTAAATATAGCTAAAGCAATATTTATCAATTTAATAGTGTAATGAAAAAGATTGATTCAAACGAATATTAAAGAATTTTAGTTTATTGAAATTAGATTTGTAAAATAACACCAATATCAATATCTATTAAAATATTAAATTCTCTGAGTATATATACTAAAATATGAGAAATTTTAGAATAAACATAATAAACATTTGAAACTGTGCAAAAGTGAATCAATATTGTAGATTACTAATAAACTGATTGTCCTAATAATAATAATCATTTAAAAATATATCGAATAGATTGGATATTATTTGTTATCAATTAACTAATTGGACAAATAATGGTAATCTTTTAAAAATGTATCAAATTGATTGAATGTTATTGGTTAGTCATACAAAAATGAAATAATAAATATAATGAAAATACTATATTTTTGATTAAGTTTTTAATCGTTTTTACATATTAGAATAGATATTTTTTAAAGCAACAAAATGTCAGATGTTACATTGCCAGATGACACCAATGGTGCGAAATAAGAATTTATTTAGTAAATAAATAACTGTTTGTTAAATATTGAAAATATTAACCTAGAATTCAGTTATTAATATAAATACAAAATACAAAAAATTTCAACTGTCTACCACATTAAGAAAAAAAAATTACAAAATTTTATCTTTACAAACTTGAAAAAAAAATCGTTTTACAAAATTATTTAATAAAAAATGAAATAGAATTATAAATAAAAGCAATAATAATAATAAATATAGAATCTGCAGTTAGAAAAATATTGAAAATAATGCTAAGGAAAATATTGATTAAATAAGAATAAAATAATCAAACCATAATAAACGAAAAATAATCCCTAAAACAAAATAAAAATAATTTTTTGGAACGCAGTAACCTGGCAGTAATAATTTTAGGGGGATAGGGATTTGAGTTCGAAATTCGATTCCTTAAATATTTGTCGTGTAGGTAGGCATGTGAGCTCCCTAAACTACGTGTCGAAGTGTGAAAATTCCTTTGGCTTGTGTGACGTAGGAATTTGTGAAAAAGTGTACTAGTTTATTTCTGTACATTATATGAACACAATTCGAAGTTTATATGCATATTCCCCCAATATAGTGATTTTGTAGTGTCAAAATTCAGATATTTATATAGCTAAAATATTCTAAATTAATCATGATTATTCAAATTGTAACCTATATAATGCATGATATTGCAAAAAAATATTTAAATACACTTATGTTATGAATGCTTGGTATTAGTTGATCACTTTTAATGCTTCTTTGGCTTATGATAAAAATAAAATGAATTTTCTCTGAACGAATGAAGAGCGTAAATACTTTTATTGGATATACGTGCAGACAATCAAATAATAGAAGCCGATAAACATGACAAGCTGTTAAAAAGTTCGAATGCATGATCTGTCAGCAGATTGTCAAGAAAACACAGCTATAAGTTTCACGAATGGATAAAATGTCAAATAAATGTCAATTTTCTTTTCAGATATCCGTGCCTACGTTTTGTCAATAAATGCAGAAATGTGCTTTAAGAATTGAGTTAAATTTTTTCTTGCTCTGGCATATGCGTGCAGAATTTGAATTGCAAGGAATATAAACTGTGGCAATAATAAGTTTAAAAAAACAATGGGAATGATCACTCAGAATTTCCTTATATAACTTCTAATAAATTTGTCATGCCAGAAAACGTCTTATTTGTACTGGCATACAACCGTTATGAAATATTAAATTAAATTTGAATTCGTAAAGCTCGAGATGCTAAAAATGCTAAATTCATTTCCGTGATTTTAGCATTTTTACTGAATCTATCGTTGCATCCTTGAAGATAACTTTGCGGCGATATCCTTGCTATTATTCGCTAATAGAACAAAAAATTCGTCCCTATATTCGTTAAAAATACAAAACAAAATTGTATTTGTCTTTCAAACATGTTAAAATCAACCGATTGAAACAAAAATTTGTAACAATGTTGCACTTGTTGTCACAAAGTCTCATACTAAATTCGATATATTTAAGCTATTTTATTAAATTATTATGTTTACGTGTCTCTGAAAGTACAGATGGACATTTACAATCAACAAGGTGTTGACTAAAAATTTGGCAGGAGTCCAAAATATAGATTTTAAATATATGCACGAAATATAATCTATCTACCTCTATTTGCTTCGTAATTATTGTAGTAACTTATATTCGGACAAACTGACTTTCTCTGAATTGATTTTATTCGAAATTAGAGAGAAATCTGCAAATTTGATGTAAAAATCGTATACTAAATTTCATGTATCTTGCTCGAAACTTTTTTGAATTATCTTTATCAAAGACGCACAGAATGACAGATATTGTCTAAAAAATTTGTTTTCCGAACTCAAGAAGGTCTAAAATGCGGAGATTCTTCAACATCTCATTTCGAATTTTTTAACGATTGATAAACTTGCTGTGCATCATGTATGCTGAAAGTAAGAAAGATCGTATTCTTAGGTAATAAAGTTTAGCAGAAGTTTAGTAATTATGCACTAAAATAAAAACATTTGGCACTTCCCGCTTTATTAAAAATTTATACCATAAATTAATTAATATATTAATTACTATCGCCAATGATCCCCCTTCTTTATGTCAATTGAATCAAACTGTGGCACTTTTTATTTTGAGATTCTTGAAATATAATATACTAGCTGGTACTCGGCGCGTTGCTGCCATAGAAGAAATAATATTGGGAATATCGTTTGGAGTTTGAAATAGTAATCGTGTTTCATTAAGAATGATATTTATTTTCTGATCGGTAATGAATACATTCATTGAAATGGAAGCATATATAAGGGAGAAGCCAAAATAGTATTTATTCTATTTTTATTATTCTATTCTACAAATAAATATTTATTTTTATATATTAGATTTGAATATTCTTTTACAATTGTAATGCTTGGTGTTCTTTTAGAATTGTATGGGAAGAAACAATTTTTTTTTGTATCATTCGTCAAAGGTGTAATTTTATTCAGATTTCTCAAGATTAATGTTAGAAAATGTGATTAAAATATTTCTTTTAAAATTGGTTAAACATATAAAATATATTTATGTCATAAATTTGTTGATATAGTTGAATTAATAGTTTTTTAAAAGTTAAAAAGATGCAAAAATTTGTGTACTCTACTATTTCAGGAACATACAACAAAAACGCTAAAATTTTGTTAAATGTTTAATTAAAACTTCATAACTAAAATTTAGCATCTTTACTGAATTTATTGTGGCGAGTTATTTTCACAATAATCCTTGATTAATACATGAGAAAACATATCCAGTTTATTATTATTATTAGATAATTGTATAATGCATGTAACCATCCCGTAAATACAAGTAATAAGTTTTCTAAGTTTCATCGCAATCGGTTGAGCGACATGGCAGCGCATAAGATACATACAGACAAACATTCATTTTTATTTACATAGATATAGTTCAAAACTAGCTAAAATAAAAAAATGAGTTTTCGTTCATTGCTTTTTGTCTTTAATTAATTAATCCTTAATTCTATAATTAATGATAAAATGAATTTCGTAAATTAATGATATTTACGGAGTCATATTTTCTTTTTATCTTATCAAAGAGTGCTTATATTTTTGAAACTCTTGTATTCGTCAAGAAAGATTTCTCTGATTTATATAAATTTAATCCATTTACTTTTGTCTTCAAATGTTTTTCCTCAGAAATTAATGTAAATTTTTTTTAAAAAAAACCCTTATCTAATGGTCTTTTTCATCTATAAAATTTTCCTGATCTTTGTTGCATTAAATAATAATATAAAAATTATTTTTTAAACATACTTTCGCTTTATATTATCGCTTCTTTAATTTTAGGAATAAGGAAAATGTTCAGAATTTAATTTTATCTGTTTCTAAATGAAAATCCATCTTTTAATTTTGAAGAGATTTTGTGAAAGATATATTGTAATGATTCATTCCAGGAAGTTAGTGGAATATGCAGATACAGAATTCTGTAATACAGTTTAAATGCTGGTATTATTACAAAATTAAATAACATAATTGAAAATAATGATTTACTTGAAGAAATATAGACTGTATATATTTTCCAAAAAAATTTTCGGTATACAAATATATATAATAGATTATTAACAATTTGAGAACGATCAGAAATTTCACAGAAAAAAAAAACTGCAGATAATAAGAAAACGCATTTGAACTGAGCATAATGAATAACGTAATTGTATTTATAAGTTTGTTAATTTATTTTTTCCAACAAGACAAACACACACACACACACACACACACCATGAATTATTAGTTCTAATTTGTTCATATTAAAACATTTTTTCATCTCTGTTTAGATATATTTTATCTCTTCACTGCATTTTAGAGTTAACAACAGTTATAAGCGGCAATTTTGAGCTTATTATAATATGGTATAATAATGCAATGTTAAATATTGATGGATGTTTTGAAATTTCAATTACATATTAAATGAATGATAAATTTTTCTTATACAAATTCACGACATCTCACATTACAGGGGATCTGAATTTTGTTACTTAATATGTTAATAAAATACAGTTGTTTAACACATTCCTTATAAATTTGATTTAATTTTTAATCCTTAAATGACTGATTTAAAAAAAATTGGCAATCAAGCAGGAAATGGGTGTAGTTCGTGGGAAAAATACACAAACACACACAAAAAAAGCTATAAGAATTTTTTAAATAAAAAAAACATATCGATGTGTTTTTACATTATCAGAACAATAATTTCTTGAATTAACAAATCTACTGGGAGGAATAATATGGCATCTCAAATAGAAATCATACTTCTACCTAAAAAACTATTTAAAAAATTTGAAAAAAGAATGAAAATGTTTTTCAAAAAAAGCTTTAGAATCCTAAACCCATGCAGAATCGATTTGCATTTCAGAATTTTGAATCGAATTTCATTGATGCATTTTTAGATTTTGAAAAACTACATTGTATGCAAGGACATAAATATTATTTGTCATTCTTAACTGGTTTCTATCTAAAAACAATTTTTTTTGCATGTTTTCAATACTTTTCATTTTTATTGCCTTTTTATTATTGGCAAAGATTTTAGCGATCAGAAACGATAAATAGTTTTGGTAAAATTAATTTTTTTTTAAAGCTGTACATAGGTTACTGTATAAAGGGATATGAAGTTTTAAACATACAATGCAGATCTACATAGCCATGCAATTAAGGGTTAAACTAAAAGTCCCATGCTACATGTATTATTCGTCTCTCTTAACTTGTTTCTATCTAAAAATATTTTTTTTCAGATAGAAACAAGTTAAGAGTGAATTCAACCATTCTTTTTTTGAAGAACATTTTTTCTCATTCATTATACTTCTTCATGAATAGAAGAAATCGCGTTGAGTGCAATCTTTTCAGAAAACTGACTAAAACTTTCAATTTTCATTTTAATCTTTCTACACTGAGAAAACGGTTGAAAGACTTCCAAAATGAAGATAGATCGTCCTAATTCATCATTAATGGGTAAAGATTGCACTTTTTTTCTCCAATGATTACAAATAGAAGTTCGTAATCACTTTTTTTAAAAACATATATACAGGCATAATGCTATTACATTTGTTGAAAAAAAAAATTAAAAGTCACCCAGACCAACCAACAGGTGAAAATACCAACTAGCCTAAAGCAATGTTGAAAAAAAAGTCACGCTTTTTGTTTTATTTATTTATTTTTTTCAGCGAAAAGGCACCCCACCAGTTTATTGACCTAAACTTGAACCCCAGCTAAGTATGGTCAGTCAAAGGATGTGCCCTGCACGATGATGACTGCAGGCAGTTTTACCAATCGAGCTGCTAAGCATTTTCAAATAATAATAAATAAATAAATGAAAGCTTTTAAACAGCAAAGGGCTTTACTGTTCGTTCTTTTTTTTTTCTCCCATCTTTTGAGCCGGAGAATCAGACGATTTTTTTTTTTATGCTCGTTCCAGCTGCCTCGGTTCTTATTATGGCTATCCATTTTAAACTGGCAACACCGTCCACACATCGTTTTTCACAGAGTTGAAAGCAAAGACGGATGACGGACTTTGCTTAATTTATTTATTTCTCTCCTTTACCGTAGCAGTTTTTGCCTCGGGGGTATTTTCTTCTTTAGAAAGCGAGAACGGAAAATATTATAACGAGAATTGATTCGATGTTTCGAAACTGATTAATGCATAATAGACAGATTTCTGAAGTGTCTGCTCATCCCTGAGAATTTTTAAAAAATAATTGTTTTTTTTTAAATATTTCGAATATTTTTCTTAAACCCTGTGATGTAAACATCATTTCTGTGACCTTTCTATGGAAACACATTGTCTTTTGCTATAAGATAAATCATTTAAAAAAAATGTTGGAATATTTAAATTTGAGGGAATTTAAACAAGAGCAGTTTTGTTTCAAAATTCTTTTACTGTATATATATGGGTATTAATTAAATACTGTTTCAATTTTTCTCAAAACTATGTTGATGATATTTCATTTTTTCTTTAGGTTGAAATAATTGGTACATTTTTAGTAAACTCTGAGATGAAACATCATTCATGTGACCTTCCTATAAAAACACATTGCCGCTGTAAAAAAATGTTGCCATATTTAAATTTGATTGAATTTAAACCATAGCAGCTTTGCTTAAAAATTCGTTTAAATATAAACAGGAATATTATCAATTTAGGTTTTAATGTTTCAAAAAACTATATCGATAATTTCTTTTCAGGTTGCAACAATAGGTGTATTTTTTTTTTATTAAACTCTAAGATGTAAATTTTATTTGTTTGACCTTCATATGGATACAAATTGTCTTTTGTTATAAAATGAGTTCGTTTTAGAAAATATTGGTATTTTTAAAGTTGATGGAATTTAAACAAGAATAACTCTGTTCAATATTCTTGTAAAAATATCCATGGGATATTTATCAATTTTTTAATCCATCTAAAAAGTATGTTGATAAGTACGCCAAGTTTTTTAAATTGCAATAATAGGAATATTTTTACTAAACTTTCACATGTAAATATTATTCCTGCAACCTCTCTATGGAAGCATATTGTCTTTTGTTCTAAAAGGAGCCCGTTTGTGAAAATGTTGACCTATTTAAATTTGATGGAATTTAAGCAAGAACGGCCTTGTTTTAAAATTATTTTAATACATACATAGATATTTATCAAATACAATTTTTCTCAAAATTATATTGATAAATATTCTAACATTTTCATGTTCCAATAATAAGTGAAAACTCATAAATTAGTTATTAAATATAGTATTCCTGTTAAATATAGCTTTCTAATTTCAATCAATATATTTATTAAAATTATGTAACCGACTTTGGAGTGCTGAACCCTTTCCCCTGCTTCAAATCGACTCAAATAGGTTGTTTCTTATGGCACTTGCCTACGAAGAAGCCCTCTGTTATGAAGACAACGATTTAAGCCGATTGGGAGTGTCTCTTTTTTTTAGTAGCGCCAACCAGGGTCAAAAGTACACATTTCCACTCACGCATCACTCATTCGCTTGCACAACACATTTTTACTAGAGGGAGTATTCACACATAGAACAATGGAAGAACAACCATGTCCGAACTGGGACTCAAACCCAAGACGTCCAGATCAAAGGGAAGACGCTCTATTCCTATGCCAGGACGCCGACGTATATAAAATCTCATATATAAATCCAGTTTGACTCATTAAAAATGACCCAGAATTAAAACTCATTGTTAGTGATCTCTTCAAAACTTTCTCGCTTATTCATAAAAAAAGAAAATGCCTTGCATGGCATTGATGTTTAATAGTTACGAAATATTTAACATTAGCGCGGATTTAGCATTTTTACTAGATCTATCGTGACATCCTTGGCGAGGTTTTGGCGATTAATCTGGTATGCGGATAATTTAAATTGTTTTTAAAATGTTGAAATGTTTTTATTCAATTAAGTAGAAAACTGAATCTGTGTATTAGTTCCGTTTTTTTCCAACCGATTGAAAATAAAATTTGAAGCAAAACTGCACTTAAAAGTTTTGCAGTCATCAAACCACAGATCGAATTTCATTATGTTAAATCATCATTTTTATGAATTATTTCGTTTATATGATAGATGGCCAACCTTTTGACGAGGTGGATTCAAAATTTGGTAAGTGTCCATATTTTAGATGCTGAATCTGTTTATCTATTTATTTTTTGCGTTTTCTAGTTAGAGAGTACTACACTACACTGTCTATTAATTCAGTAGCACTCAAACATGTAGCCAGACGGATATACTGCAAACGGATTTCTTCCAGAATTCGAAAGAAATCTACAAATTCGTAGCAGAGATCATGTATCTAATTTCATCCTTCTAGCTCAATGCGTTTCTGAATTATTTTTGTCACAGGCAGACAGACAGACATTTTCCACGAATGGATTTTCCGAATTCAGTGAAGTCTATAACATGAAGATTCGTCAAAATCTTGAGTTCGAATTTTTTGACGATTACTATTTTTTTTATACTTCGTGTAAGAGAAAGCGAAAAAGAAAAGCTGTTGAACTGGAGATAGCAGACATTCAAACATTTGCGCAACATCAAATGCTTCAAGATTGGTAAATAAAATAGATTGGAGTGTAAAGTGAAATCACTGTAAATTCAAGTTTCTGTGATTTTTCTTCTATACTTATAATAAAGCTCAGTGTGTGTGTGTGTTGGAGATCTACAGGCCAGACCGTTGGACCGACAGCTACCAAATTTGGTACATGCATACCTTGGAGGTCGGGAATGTGCACCTCACAACCCTTTTTTCGAATTTTTAATTAGAATTTGAATAAATTAAAATTTAAGCGAAATTTCGACGTTTTTCCGCTATAACTTCCGAAAATATTATTGCACAAACATGATTTTTACATCAATTTATAGATTTAAAAATTAGCTTTCTAATGGTATCAGTGTTTTAATGTATAATTTAAGCTTCTATTTTTAATGAATTGTTAAAGAAATATTTTAACCATGTTTTTTCAGCACGTGACTGGATAAAATAAAATAAATATAATATGTGATATTTTCTAAAAAATTAATGCAAAGCAAAGGTTTCTATAATCGTTTGCAATATCTAAATAATTAATTCAACAAATCTTCTTTATTTATGGTAAATCTGATTGAATTTAGACAGGATATGCATTGAAATCCAGACTTAAAGGCATATTTCTATAATGGTTTGCCTTATCAGTATCATTAATTTAATTTTTTTTTCATTATAAAATGTGATAGCCTCTAAAAAAATAAATGCAAAGCCAAGGTTTCTATAATCGTTTACAACATCTAAATCATTTATTCAATAATTTTTTCCCCCTTTTTCGCTTTTTTTGAAAAAACATTAATATTTTGCAACCACTTATAATGAGAGCAGGGCACATAAGTATTTAATTGAAAATTTTAGAACGCATTACTCCTGGCGAACCAGCTGGTCGCCAAAGGTGGACAGTCTAAAATGAAATCATGAGATTGACTGTACTCCTTTCATTGTTATTTAAAGAATACTGATGTTTTCATCCTCTGAAATCTAGTATAGGCTTTTGTTTAAAAAAACATTCAAAAGTTTTGCTCAAAACTAATGTTCCACACTCAAACGTGTTAATTAGTAATAAAAACAATCTCGTAAGATTATTTGAAAAAAAATTTCTATTAATAACATTTAAAAAAAATCTTATATCGTTGTTTTCTTTTTATGATTTTTTCAATTTCAAATTTTCAAATACTAAAAAGAGTCATTTTTATGTGTAATTGAATGTTTTTAATCATATTTAAGTTATGACGATGCAAGGTAGGTTCAGGAGTTATTTTACTTAGATTTTTAAAAAGGCTTCAAAATGATCCGCGCAATTTTTAATGATTATAATTTGTTAGACATCAATATACTGAATTTTAAATAAATCAAGCAATTTCGAACCAAATTGATATATAACCATATGGTTAAATAAAATAAAAACAATAACAGCAACCATTATTGCTAAAATGATATAAAATTTAATCGAACATTTAATTGCCAGTGGTTCAAATCTAGATAACTAAAACTGATAATTTAATTGCTGATATTTCAAAGCCTCTTCGAATTAAGTCTAATATTATAACTTACATTTAATTCAAATTTTTTTTCTTTTATTATTACAGCGTGTTTTCATTGTTGAACAACATTTCAAAAATAATGAAAGTCTGGCAGCCATAGTTTGAAAATTTGTGAGTTGATCTTCTAGACCACAGGTTCCCAACGTAGGCGATAGCGCCCCCTTGTGGGCGTTTGAGGTTTTCAGGGTGGAGGTAAAAGACCCAGAGAAAATTAGGGGGCGTTGATATGGCACGGAAGAGCATGAGAGGATTAAGTCTAAAAAAGACTTCAAAATTCGATGTCTTTAAGTTTTGACAAAAATAGTTTTTAATATAATTAATTATGCGTTTTGATTATTCTCTGAAACTGTCAATTTATTTATTTAGAAAGCAATAATTTATTATGAATTAATCGTATCATCAAAACCCCTGTTTGTCTTTTTGACAGGTGAGCTGAAACTTTTTTAAATGAAGAAGATATTCAGTAGCGTTTCTCCTCGAACAATATTCTATCTATGAGTAATTTTTTAAATATTTAATTCTTGTTTTCACCATGCATTATGAACGTTATTATTTATCTGGAGTGGGAGGGGGGTGGTATTGAAATATTCACTAGAAAATTGGCGCCAGTTGAAAAAGGGTAGGAAAAATATGTTCTAGACTGTGTGATTTAGCAACATTGGATTTCTTTTTATATCAAGATTTGACGTCGAAGGTCTATGCCAACAAACCCACAATCATGAGCGCATTGAAGGAGTAAATTCAACGCTGCATCAAAGAAATTCATTTACATTTATGCAAAATGGTCGTTGAAAATTTCGACAAAAGAGTGTGTATGTACCAGCAAAGCCATAGAGGCCATTTTTCCTATATGTTATTCCATACATAACCTAAACGTATCCTGCGTACTTTGCGATTCAATAAAAAATATAAGTATCCAAAGGGAAAACAACTTTGTTTTATTTCATTCAAATCTTGAGCTAACACATTTTTTTACTGCTTAATGCTCTATTTTTATTAACCCTAAACTATCAGCTGTGAAATGTTTTGTCAACACTTTACTGTACTATTGGTGGCAAATTAAAATCTTGTTTTAATTTTGGGACACCCTTTAGTGCGTCAGGAATAGCAGATGCTTGGATTCCAGGAAATGAGTTGACGAACAAGTATGTTAAAATTACGACATTGGAGAATAAACATTTAGATATTCCTGCTCAATATTTTTTTTTCTTTAAATGAGAATCTAAAGAATTTTAAAACTGTTGAGAAACTCAAAAGGCACAAACGAAAATGTTTTTTGATGGTAGAATCGGCAACTCAGTTCATTGACACGGCAATTACCCAATCTCCATGGCGATTATGTCAGAAAGTAGCTATGTTTGTACGTAACTCTTTTTGAAGAGCGATATTTTTTGAAATATCATTTAATACTGTTTATTAAATGTTTGAGATACACGATACCCAGTTTTTATTCCATGAAATGTGGATTATTACTTTTTAAATGATGTTAGCTTGAATTTCTGCAAATGCTCACTAACTTACAAGAATTTGGCTGAGACTATTTCATTTGCCCGATTTGTATGGATGCAAATGAAATATTTACGAATTCTTCTATTTTCTAACAAAATGAAAACCCATTACAATTGTTTTGTCTATTTTTTAAATGGAAATTTTCTTTCATTTCAAAAACAAAGGATGATGGATTTTTATTCAAGTTGGATTTTCACTCTCGCTTTAATTTAACAATAAATTTGGCACAGATAAATATATAAAATTTCAATTTACTAAGAGTTTTTGTACTTTCATAGTCTTAAATTGTTATTTTCTATTGTTTTAATGATACTCTGGTTATTTATTTCTACAGCATTCTTTTCAACTCGGTTTCGATATTTCTTTATTATTTTGCTTAGGTTTAAATCGCTAAACATCCTGTTTTTCGACGGGTGGTTTCAGTAAACACATTCATGTAAATATTTGACCCTACTTCCTGTTTTAAGCTGCCTTTTTAGTTACTCTTGGTCATCTACTTTTAGTTAACTTTCAGTTTACGTTTCAGAAGAAATCCTTTAACTAAATTAAACAACCTTTAATCACTTTTTTCAGTTAAACAGAATTTAAACAAATTTTATAAAATAAAAACAGGAAAACCATTTTATTTGTTATAGAAAAAAAGTAAATTTCTAGATTGGGGTTTTTCAATTTCAACGCGAACTTCTACAGACATAAATTGCGATCTTAGATAGTGTTTATTATGACGTTCATTTTTCAGTAAGCTACTGAAGTTTAATTTCATGTTCCAATGTACTCTTTCCATTGATCAATATGCGGAACTTAATTTTTTTTATTTTTTCGTAAACGACGTATAAAGAAAGTGTATAAATAGTAGAAAAATTCGAACTCGAAATTTCAATGAACTTTAAGGCTTAGACCTTCCTGAGTTCAAAAAGCACATTTTTGGTAAATATCCGTCTGTCTGTCTGTGACAAAAATGCTTTGAGTTAGACGAATAAATTTAGTGTAGGTCTTCTGATAAAATTTGTCGATTTCTATCAAATTTTTACAAAATACATTAAGAAGAGGACTATCTATCAGGCTATCTGAATAAGGGTTAACATAATAATTGGAAAACAAAGATATCAGAAAGATAAAATTCAGTGCACAGATTTAACATCTGTAGAATTTTGAACCAAATTGGACAAAAGGTTGATAAGTCTATATGTAGCAAGTGCTTTAAACGGTCTAACAATATTACACATTTTATAGAGTTAATTATCAAAGTAATATATGCAATTTAGCCTAATAGGAGTGGTAAATGACCATACTTTATATTTATAATACGTAGCACACTTGCATTAAGCTGTTATATATTTTTCAACTTCGTATATTTCAAAACCCACCGACCATACGATTCTTACAGTTAAATTTTGTTCCTCTCTTCTTTCCACACAGCTATTACCGATCAGAACATTATTTTAGTACTTAATCACGTTGTCGTCCCCTCAGTACCCTCGTCGTTGTCGAGACCTCAGTACCTAGCATCCGCTCCCCCCCACAAAGATTGCCGACCCTATAGAATGGATAAGAGATACCTAAGCATGTAGTTTTTAATTTAGATTTACATTTTTTTTTAAATTAAAAGTACGACTATGGGATTTTCCTTTTTTTCTTCTTAAAAGGATATTGTGGAATTTACTTTTAAGATGATCTGATTGCTGTCAGTTTCAAAATTCTGAAGAAAAAAAAAAGAACACTATATTATAGTGTTCTTTTTTTTATGCAATTTTTTCTTTATGCAATGAATTATAGATAAACCGAAGACCGAATTCTAAAAAATTTCTCACGCTATCTTGCTTCTCAAAATAGCCAAAAAACAAGAAGAAAAAAAAAAGAAAACCGTTGCAATGTAAATGATCTTTTAGGGAAACTAACTGATAATTCCAGAAAGATCTCTATCAGTCTGCGATCTGACGTTAATGTGGCCTTGATTTTTATCAAGCTAATCTGATCTATTTCTTCTTTAAGAAGAAGTTACACTCCTTAAGCGTCGAAACGATGCTGTCAGAGAATTAATCTGCTTTCAATCGTAGACGCATAAATAGAGGAATGTAAAATGCTTACTGTCAAATACGAGTAAACACTGGAAGTGACTGAGATATTTTAGCAAAAACCTGATTACTTGATAGCATTACTTATATATAAAGAGTAGCAACCTGAAAAGTTTTTTGACACAGTCTTTTCATCAGTGTGTTGTAGCAGTTCATCTAAAATGTCGAAACCTACTTTGGGATACTGGGACATCCGTGGTATAGCCGAGCCGATACGATTCCTTCTGCACTACAAAGGTGTCGAGTTTGTGGATAAAAGATATACTTTCGATGATCGTGCAGCATGGGAGAAGGATAAGACCTCGCTGAAATTGGATTTTCCCAACCTCCCATACTACCTTGATGGAAATATAAGGCTAACTCAAAGCAATACCATTTTAAGATACCTTGCAAAGAAACACGAACTTGATGGTAAAACCGAGGAAGAATATCTTCGTGTATCTTTGGCCGAGCAGCAAATCAACGATCTTCGGTCAAGTATGATTCAGTTGAGTTACAACGACAACTTTGAGAAGCTGAAACCGGATTTTGTCAAACAAGTGCCAAATCATCTGAAATTGATCGCCAACTTTTTAGGCAACAGGAAGTTTTTGGCAGGCGATTCGGTGACCTACGTTGACTTCATGGCCTATCATGTCATCGATTACTTGAGGTATCTCATTCCAAATCTACTCGCAGATTTCTCAACTTTGAGAGATTATCAAGACAGAGTTCGAAATTTGCCGGAATTGCAGAAATATTTAAAATCCCCTGCATACAAACCTTGGCCTCTTTTTTCACCTGCTGCTCAGTTTGGTGGTGTAGGACCAGAACCTAAGCATTAATAGTTTCCAAAATCTTGATTCTTGGATTGTTTGAATAGTTTTACTTGATATTTCGGATTTCCATTTGGATATTCTTTTTGTAAAATCTCGGAACATTTTAAATTTTCAAATTTCTGTTTATGCTATGCTTAGATTTTTCGGACACCAAGAGTTTTTATGTTTTATTATCTAAGAAATTTCATGTTTAGATCAAAGGTAAAAGGTAAAATTCTTCTTCATCCCTATTGATGTGTTTACATAAAATTTACTAAAATTTTATGAATATAAGCATTTTATAAAGTTTTTTTGTTTATATTGTAATTAAATGCCCAAAGGAATTCATTATTATGTGTAATGCTTTAGATTCAGAACTACAGCAAAAGATTTGTAAGAATTTGAAGATAATTAACTTTTCGTTTCGTAATAAAATATCATTTTTGGACTTTTTCTACTTGAGAATTTTTCTTTTTTCAGTATGTTTTATTGTAAATAATTTATTTCATTACGTTATTTTAGATTGCCAATAATATTAATAATATAGATATGGATAATCTTTTGATTTAAAAATATTAAATTAGTGTAAAAAATGTTTACTAAAATCGAAATGTGAGTTATAGATAAATATTGTACATGTTTAGTAACAATAAGAAGTTGCATTTGAAATTTTTACAAAAACTTTTTGTACAGTTACTTCTTAGAAATATTTTGTTTTGATTTAAATTACATTAAATATGGAAATGGAATAGTAGAAAAATCAACAATGAATGAATTTAAGATAAAAAATTTACATTTTTGAACTGAATAAAATATTTATAAATATTAACAAAGAATAAAACCAAAATTTCTTTAAAGAAAATATATTTCTAAATGCGTCATTTTTTGTATTAACTTCCATAGAAAACTGCTGAGAATAAAATGTCATATTTAACTAGATAATATATTATTTTTAACGAAGCTTTTAATATAATTCAATATTTCGCTGAGGTTAATTTTAGTTTTGAAAAGTATTTTTTATTTTATTTCATTTCTTTCATGTTTATAAAAATAAAATTTTATAACCAATCTTATCTTTACTTACTAATGAATTTTTGTTTCGAAATTTTAAATATTTGGATATGCTTCATGATAATTCACTATTTTAATGGTGTAAGAATTTAGCTTATAAATATTCTATTAATTTATTTAAATTTTACCTCCTACTGTATACTAATATAAATATACTAATTTAAATCTGTTTCAATACTTCTAAATATTTATATAAATGTAAAAATTTAAAAAATTAGTTTTTCTTAGAATATTAAAAAAAGTATGTTTTTTATCTCTATTTTTGTTTAATTTATTTTTGTTAGTATTAAAGTGCTTCATTTCAGTGAGTATAATTTTTAATTATTTATCGAAATTTTTTTTATCATTTTTACTTATAAAAAAGTATTTTTATTTTTCTTATTTTTAATTAGTTGTTGTTTGTCTTGTTTCCTGTATTAATGGTATAAGATACATTAAAAATGTTATGACCGTATTATTTCAATACATATAAATGAACAGTATATTTTATTTTAGAGAGACTATTTTACTCATAAAAATGTCTTACAAAATCTAGTTATAAAAATTCAAGCTCAGTATTTGGAAGTTTATTTCTGAAAATAAAAATTTAAATTCTTTATAATGTTATTGTTACTACATAATTTTTTCATAATGATTTCAAATATTATTAGACTTTCTTAAGTTTTTCATATTAGATTAATAAAATTTGTAAGCTCATAAAGTCACATAGTCAATATAAGAGTGATAGTGAGGTAAATAATATCTAAATAATTACCATTCGAGTTTCTAAACTGTTCTTAAATGAAATGATTGAAATTAATAATCATGATCCAATTCGTGTTTAATGACTTTTGGATTTATTTTTGTAAATTTATTGAGACATGCCAAATTTGTTGAAGAAATGAAACATATCAATCCGCCATGCTTTGAATTAATTATAATTTAATAATTACATTATTTTTACTTATATTTTGATGCATATCTTTAGGAATTATATTTTTGTTTATTTTCCAAGTGGTATCTTCTTGAAAATATTCTTAATTAACATTGATTATACATAATTATCTACATTTACTAGAACTTTTTACCTATCGTTACTGAAAATTATATATCAATAAATTTACAAATAGAAATGGAGGAAACGACTGAAAATAAAGTCCTTGAATTAATTTACATTGCTTTAAGATATTCTTTAATATAAGTCATCATCTTGGGGAAATATTCCTAATTTTAGTTTCATTTTTTAAATATAAAATATAAACAACTAGTGTAAATTATGATTATATATCAATGCATTTATTACTTGTTATTATGGAGTCCGAATACTCACTACTTTTGAATCAATAGACGAATTTATTACATTATATTTCAACATGATGACCTGCAATATCTACAAAAATAATTCATCTTGAAATTAATTGTAAGAAAGTTCACGAAAAGGTGTTTTAGGAAAAGTTCCAGTTTTTATTGGTAATGGATTGGATATGACGTTTCTTTCACAATATATTGTATAAAGTATTATTATAATTATAATTTAGAAGAAAATATAACATTTTTAAAAAAGTAAGAAAGTTAATGCTTTTACAAATTCAATTTAACCAAAGGAATACAGTTGAATTTAGACACGGACATTAAACAAGAAATTCGAAATTGAATGATAAGATCATTTTGAATATTTTGGACACAGCCATATGATAAGATTAAAAAATAAATCGTAACTGAATGATTAAATGACGATTATGAAATTTATTTTATTTTAAGACTGTTGAAAGCTAAAGCTCATATCATGATAATCAACTTCATTTTTAAACTAAATGCTCATTAAATGTTTCATTAAAGCAAGATAATTTGAAATTCACTTCAACTAATGCATATCATTTATGAGAACTTTCTTAATTATGTGGAATCAAATCTAGGTTCTATATATATTAGATTAATATCAGCATGAAATATAATAGTATATATCAATTATTATGATAAATTCATAATCATTTGGTAAAGTCTGCTACTATTTTATTATATCACACAATATTGATAATATTTAAAATATATTAAGAATTCCATCTTCTTCATAAATAGTTAAACATTTTATGATGATTGCTCCATTTTTGATGATTGCTACAATAGCTTTTCCGAAGTAATCATGCATAGATTTTTATTGCAGAATATAAAATCGTATGTAATAGATAAATTTTTATTTAAAAAAAATTATAATCATTTAGTAAAATGTGCTACTAATTTATAATATCACACAATATTAATAATAAAATACTTTAAGAATATCAGCTTTTGTCAGACAGAATTTAAATATTTCATGGCGACTTTTGTATTCAATATTATTTCTAAAATAACCAAGTATAGATAACTCTTCTTCATTTTTTTACAGAATATAAAATTGTTTTTATTATATAATTTTTATAAGAAATTTGTGTTCGTTTAATAAAGCAAGCGATTGTTTTACATCACATAGTATTAATAATATTTAAAATATTTTTAAAAATTCTAGTTTTATTTTTATAAATATTTAAACTCTTTATGGTGATTGTTACATTTTCAAAACATTAACAATTCTGCAGTAACCATGTATAAATTATTTATCGCAGAATATAAAATCATTTGTTATATATAAAATTTTATGAGAAATTCTCAATCATTTAGCTATTATTATCATAACATGCTACTATTTT
Source organism: Argiope trifasciata (assembly GCA_026543055.1). NCBI lineage: Eukaryota > Metazoa > Arthropoda > Arachnida > Araneae > Araneidae > Argiope > Argiope trifasciata. The sequence goes on along the minus strand of JAPMOQ010016150.1, from coordinate 3,308,177 downwards.
ATAATATCTCACAATATTGGAAAAATTTAAAATATTTTAAGACTTTTAGTTTTTTTATACATAATAAAATATTTTATTATGGTTGCTACATTTTTACTACAATAGCACTTCCGAAGTAACCATGCATAAATAATTCTTCTTTTCTTTTATAGAATAATATAAAATGAATTTTAATCTTATTTCATATGGCATGATATTTTATATTCTTTCATTATAATTCACACAAAGTAAAAATATTATTTTTATATCTTAAATAAAGCGTGCCATTTTTTTCAAAGCAAAATTATTTTTGCAAGAAAGAAAATCACGATTGTTATCGTTTAGTTTTTTTTTTTTTTTTTTTTTTTTCAAAATTAAACTTAAAAAAATATAATGATTACAAAAGAGTATTTTTAATAAAATTTACCCATTTTTTATAGCTATATACTGAAAACATATAACAAAGATAAATACAGAATGTTTAAAAATGTGTTTAATATTAAAATAGGAAAAAAAGACGTATTTTGAAACACTAAAAATTTAATATCTTCAGCTTTAGTTTAGCAATAAAAAATTGTCATTCATTCTAAGAATATTCATAATTTTTCCAAGATCAAATTTCTAAAACTAATATACACTTTAAAAGAGTTTTCAATAGCTTTAAGCTATCTGTTATTAAAGAGTTTGTCGAAAAGAATCTTTAAAATATTTAAACTAAATCCTTTTGACATTTTATTATATTTATTATAATAAATTAAATATTTTAGGAAGGGATAGTGAATATATAAATAAAAAAAATTATACCACTCTTAAAAAATTAGTTCAATTAGTTTAATTTTTCAATATTTTTCTAACATTTTATATGAACATTGAAAATTGTAATCAGTAATTTTTTATGTCATTTAAAAACTATCTGTGCTACAAAATTAATGTATCAAAAAACATTTATTTTATTTTATTTTGCACAAATTGTGATTCTTCTAAAATCTTTCAAATAATTCATTAAAATTTAACAGAATAGCTGATTTCTTAACAAAATGACTTTTACAATGTTTCATTACATTTTTTGTCGTTCATCTTATGAATTCGTGTTTATTAATATGACATATATTGTTTGATTTCGCTGTTTTCTTTATATGAAGCAACTGTTTAATGCGACATCGAATTTTCAAAAAAAATATATATATCGTTTGATTTTTTTATTCATTTTAAAAAGCAAATCATTTAAAAGTAACTTATTTCTGAAAAATTTAAGTCTAAAATAAATTTGCATATAATAATGTAGACATTTAAAAAATAGTTTTGCCTACTTATAATAATCCCCTTTCAAAGTAATAATTCCTTTAAGTTTATATTTCAAAAACATTAATCCAATATGAATGGATAATATATGTGTATCAATTTTAAATCTTAACTATAGAAACTGCAACATTTAAATAAATTATGCAAATAAAATAAGCGATATGATTGCAAAATTTAAAAAAAGTTTTTAAGCAAAATATGCTAATTCATATTTTAAAAACCATTTTTTTTAAAATTCTAGCGTTACATGAGACTTTCTTTAATGTAAAACACGGCGTTACCATGTAACGTCATTATCAGATAAAAAGGATGAAACCAAATAAATAATAACCTTACTAAACCATACCAGAGCAAGCAAGCTTTAGAAATTGACACGAATGTGAGAATGGAATATTATATTTTTTTCAAATAAATTAAAAACCGTAAATAAAAAGTTTAAATGCAAATTCAAAATATGAAATATATTAATAAGAAGAAAAAAATGAAAAATTTATTTTTTACAGTAAAAATTATGTAAATTCTTACAGATTGCATGCAATTTATTACATTGTATAACATAGAATTTAAAAAATATTTCAAGAATTAATGACTATTCATATCAGCTCAAATATCCCTCTCACATATTAGTTTATTTTAGTAATATTAACTTCCCGTTTTAAAGCAATATTATGGCTATTTTGGGTAGCACCTCCTAATTTTGAGCCGTGGTCAGATGAAGAGGCGGAACCTGAGTTGGCACGTTTAGTTGGCTCCTTTCAAAACTTCTACTCTGAATCGGAGGGTTGCAGGTTCGAGGACCGATTCCACCGAAGATCCGCCGTGTAAGTGGGTTTTGGTTCACGTTAAATCTGTCGGGGTAAAAGTTCGGAGAGGAGGTACCAGCTCGGGAGTCGTCCTCGTCATCTGACCGCTGTTCAAAATGACGAGGTCCGTCCCAAAATATCCCTAGTATTGCTTCAAAACGGGACATCAATATAACTAAACTCCAAACTTCCACACTACACCAGCGAGAGAACTTCTTTGCTTCGATAGATTTAACATACTTCAGATACTTACACAGCAGTTTTTGGTTGAATTGGGTCTCGAACCTGAAATATTCAGGTCTCGAAGGGAAGATTTCACCACATATCTGTCAGCATTATTTCTTGAAAAATACAACCTATAAGTCATAGTTTATCGGACAAGGTTCCATATAATCTAACTCTCTCTATTGCTTCATAAACAGTTTGTAATTGAATGATCTGTTTTTATCTTTTCTGTTCTTCTTTATATAAATACTGTAATTTCATCTCATATCTGATTCAACCTATTAAACTATAACAAAATTTAGACATTTTTTAAATTTGCTACTGTTTGTCTTTTACTTGGTTCTAAAACTATTTATTACTTCACTTTAGAATAAAGATTTTTATAGAATTGCGATTTCATATCTTTAATCAAATGTTCGGTAATTTGCTTCCATAAAATCCTACGAACAATTAAGAATCCCGTGTCTTCTAATCATAGGGAAAAAAGACCCATCGTAAATTTGATGTAAAGTTAGCAAGCCAAATTTAATCTATTTAGCACAATCCCTTGTTTAGTTATAGAGTCCATATATATACACAGAAAATTTTACTAAATGTTTTTACAAGCTGAAACATGTTGAAAACTTGCAGGTAATCAAAATTTCGTAGTATGATGTTTTGACAATTATAATCTTTTTATTCTGAGCATCTGAGCCAGAAAATAAATAGAAAATTAAAGAATCAGTTTAATACAAAATACAAAAATTAATTTTTTAAGATTCAATTCAACTTTTAAAAATATGCTTCAAAATTTTTTTTTTGTAATGAAATTCTGTTTCTTATTTACATAAACTTCAAAAGTCAAATTCTATAGTATATACGACAAAATATTACGAACAATCCAGAATAATAAAGTTAATTTACAACTATAAGTTACAGAGAAAAAAAATTATCTTTTACGTAATTTAAAATCTTTGAAGCTTATATAAATGATGACACATAGATTTAACGAAACATAGTTTAGAACAAATAACAACCTCAGAAACATTTCTTTAAAAAATAAAAAATAAACGTTTTTCCCTGTTATGGAAATTCCTTTAGTTCAAGTTTAGTATTTTTATTTTTTTTTAATTCTTAAAGAACGCTTTTCTTGTGTTTCCAAAACTCGTTCTTAAAAGAACACCATTATTATTATTTAGTTTCGTTAAAATTATATTGTTGTTGCCGCTTTAACTTTCTTCTCCTGTGCTTATTCATTCCGAACAGGTTAGTCTTTAAAAATAATAAAAAAGAAGGAAAAAGAACAAAAGAAACAAAGCAGCTGAAAAGCGCAGACGATCGGCTAATACACGTCGACGCCATCTTGGCTTCTTTGTGTTTTTTTGGATTCTTTTATACCTTTGATGAATGCTTTTACGTTACATCTGTTATCAGTTATTCGCCATCGTTCCTGTTATTATTAGTTGATTCGGAAAAACTGACTGCCTAATGAAGTAAATATTATGTAGACGGGCTTTTAGTTAGTGGGTTAAAAGCTTATTTAAATTTTCGAAATACTTTTTTTTTATTCTCAGTAACTGGCCACGCATTGGCTTTGATGAGTTGATGGGAAAAAAGTAGATAAAGATGTTTGAAGAAGTAAATTTGGAAAAGCTTATCTGTTATGAAGAGCTTTGTGCTGATAAATCCGTTTACGGAAATAACTTAGTCAGTTTTTTGAGCAAACGTATAGATTAGTTTTAGCCTTCGATTTCGTTAATCATAAGCCTTATTGCAACAACACACGCTTGGGGCCAGGTTTTAGACTTAAAATCCATTATTTATTTTCTGTATACTATGTGATTTACATATTTTTTTAACCATTCTGATTTTAAATTGATGATGTTTGCTATGTTATGTGAATCTTTTCAATTAATTTAATTCAACTGTGTTGTTGACAAGTTCTTTAAAGTTTAAAATCTATTTTTCTGTTTATCTATTTTTTATTTGAATTATTAATAAATGTTATTTTTGCGATGTGTTTTGGGAAATTCTTTAAAGATTTATTGCATTGTTTTGACTACTGTACACAAATGATTTAGTTCTTATAATTGCTTATGGAAATTTCGAATGAAAATTAATCTTAATTTAAATTCCATATTAATCTTTTAAAAAAAATTTATAGTTGTGATTTTAAATGGTCAAAAAGCACTGCGATGACTAGCTTAAATAGATTAAATTTTATGATTTTTTTCAATTTTCAGACTGTGCAAAGGATAAAGAAGTTTAAAAAAATCTTCAAACTAGTAAATTGGACACCTTTTGTTTAACAATATAGTTAAACGAATATTATCAAACTGCTCTTTTTTTTAAACTCTGTAGTTAAACCAACATAGTCAAACTGCTCATTTGTTTAAGTTTATAGTAAAATGAATATTTTCAAACTGTTCTTTTATTTAAATCTATAGTGAAACAAATATTATCAAACTGCTCTTTTGTTTAATTCTGTAGCTAAACGAATATTGTCAAACTACTTGTTTGGTTAGCTCTAAAGTTAAACTAATATTGACACACTGCTCTTTCGTTTATAGTTAAAAGAATATTGTGAAACTGAAAAACATATCTTGAACAATATTATTTTTAAATTATTTTTGTCATAATAATTTACAAGATTTTTTAACATAATCAACAACTATATATTTTATATATACATTAGAATTAACTTCGCTAGAAATTATAACAGGGAAATTGGGCTAGGTTGGATACAAATTAATAATTTTTACCAAAAATTTTAATTAAAAAATTAAATTGAAGAATAAACATAACAAGGAAAAATTATAAACTTAAAAATGGCAGGAATTATTTCTTTCTAAAGTTTAATAGTTTAAATAATGAATATATGATTGTATAGAGGAAAGTAAAACTAAACATTGCTGTTCATATTTAATGAGTCAAAAATAAAAAATTCATAAATGATTTGTTATTATTCAACATAGTATGTTGTGGTAAATTTCTAATTGTAATTAAAAGCATTGAACAATTTTCAATTACATTTGGCTACCATTCAACAAACGAACTAATTTTGAAGCTCAAATAGATGTAATGATAAAATAAGTTACGCTAAGTTACATAAGCCATTTGAAATTAAACATATATGGCTCACAAATGGTTATAAACATAGTTAATAAATGAAAATGTAAGAAATGATTTCAAATTATGCAAAGTATATCCATTAATTTGAAATGAATTATTCAATATATTTTGAATCCAATCTAATGCAATATCCAATTACTCGTATTGGATGATAGATGTAGAGGAGGTTCAGTGCATACTTTAACACTAGCTTTATTAGAATGTAGGAATGTTAGCTCGGAATAGAACCCGAGAGCTTTGGGTCTGAAGGCCAGTAACATAACCACAGGGCAAAACCATGCTCATGTTCCGTAGATGTTTCTGTCTTATTAAGATATCACCACAGACTCACCCTCCAGTGAGTTGACGAATGATATGAGTTGTTGTTGAGTGGTGATGAGTTGGTTTATTCAGTGAGTGGTTGGTGTATGTGGCTGTTGTGTCTACTGAGCCGTAACCATCTTTGTTTGGCGAGAGGAGAGCTTTTTAGTCACGCCAAGCGTTATGGCGAGCGTGCGTGAAGTGAGTCTGACGACTTTGGTTGCGGGTAGATGGCGCCACGATATTTGCATGAAGGTTGAAGGTTCATCGTTCGAGGTCGCCATTGTGGTAGGTGATGTGTGCTCTCATAATAGAACCGTAGACCTTTGGGTCTGAAAGCCAGTAACATAACCACAGGGCAACACCATGCTCATGTCCCGTAGATATTATTAAGACATCACCACAGACTCACCCTCCAGTCAGTTGACGAACGAAATGCGTTGTTGTTGAGTGGTGATGAATTGGTTTGTTGAGTGAGAGGTTGCTGTGTGTAGCTGTTGTGTCTAATGCTCCGTACCCATCTTTGTTTGGCGAGAGGAGAACTTTTTACTAACGCCAAGCGTTATGGCGAGCGTGCGTGAATTGTTACGTCAAGTGAGTCTGACGACTTTGGTTTCGGGTCGATGATGCCACATCAGTTGCATGAAGGTTCATTGTTCGAGGTCACCATTGTAGGAGGTGAAATGTTGGCTAAGAATAGAACCCGAGACCTTTGGGTCTGAAGGTCTCTAACATAACCACAAGACAAAAGCATGCTCATGTCCCGTAGATGTCATCTGTCTTATTAAGATATCACCACAAGAAATTAAAAGAGCTGAAAAATTTGAATTATAGATGAAAACAATTTAAAAATGTGGTATAAACCAAATTCCATTGGGCTAATCAGAAATTAATTTTTAATAAGTCTAATAAGATCTTGGAAAATCAAAACAGATTTCCATTATTCTAATAAATGATTCCTTCTCTTGATATATCAACTATTCAAAACTCTCTTATTCTTTCGCCAAAAAATACATACAGAATAATCATTTCAAGCCAAAAACTTGTATTGCCAAAACCAAAATACTTATTAATAATTACATCCAAACTTCTCTACATTTCTAATTGTTGTTTCTAATTCTAAACTTGTAATTTAACAAGCTGTGGAAACCTCCTGTATTCCAATTATTAAAATCTCCATATATATGAACGCATTCGGCTCCAAACAAAATAACACATCAGCTTCGCACGCCAGGCTTTAATTGAGATGGATCATCCCCTAAGAATATAATAAAGAATAGTTACAAAATTGCTTAATTCATGGAACAAGAAAGAGAAGGAAAAAATGGTGTGGTTACGTGACAATTGAAAGCGAAACCACACCCAAACCCTTAGCACGGTGGGCTTTTAATGCGTGAAGGCTATTTTGATTGTCCGCACTCATCTCCGTCCAGTATCTGTGATGAGCATGAAAGAAAAGCTCAATCTATATTAATGAAATGGTTAATGGCTCTATTATTAACTACAACAAGTCTGAGAGCAATTAGTTAAAAATTCTGAAGCATAAGAAATCTTCTACTGAAATTTTAATTAGATCACTTTACAAGCATTACTGATTGTAGGTTACACAAGATGACATAAATTGGTTGGATAAAGCTATTGTTTTTATGTGAAATCAAATAACCAGGTATAAGAGAGAACCTGAGTGTTGCCTTGTAGTAGAACAAATAGTTTACTTTTGAAAAAAAAGTATTAATGTTGATGCCCTGTATCCCATACTATAATACGAGGAATGGTTGTCAAGTCGAAAATCGCCCCAGAATTAATAAACTCCGGTAAACTTGGGGGTCTGGGGTTTTTGGCCACGAGGAATCGATTGGCCCCGGTTTTGAAGCGCTACGGTCGAGCATAGCGGAGTTACAGATAGGATATTTTCAAACTTTATTAGTTCGCCATAATGGCTATAGATGGCAGCACTTAAATTTTCTTTGTCTATTGCCTAATAGGTTTCAGCCATTATGCATTTTATTTTCTATGACTTTTCAAACTTTACCTTTGTATAGAATAGTTCCCTTTCCAAACTCTAACTTTGTTTAGAATAGTTTACAATGGTGCACTTTAACCGGTTATCTTTTCACCAATGGTTTCACAAATTTTCTTATGGCATGTATTGTTTTGATAAATCACAATTGAAAATTTAAATCTTCGAGTTAGCTTCGATACCGTTTTTCTCCGAGCGGAGCTCGGTCACCCGCTGGTTATTCTTAAATCAATAAATTACTTTTTGCTGTTTGTTTCAAACCATATCAAATCGATGAGACTGAATGCAATAAAAGTAATGCCTTTTTTTCTGGATTCTGAAATGATATTCGGTCGCATTCGTTCCGCTAATTAAATTACATAAAATAATAACAACTTTGTACTTTTTTTCGCACCATTAGCAATCTGTATCGCTAAGTTTCGAAATATAGTGAACATCCTTTAATAACAGCCTCTCAGATGTGGACTTGGAATTCTTACGGTTATCTGTCAGCAAGTTCAAGATAAAATGACACTATCAATAACCACAGTGAAACCACACCCAAAGCTTTAGCGGCTTTGTTTGCAATATTGATATATTTCAAATTAGTCAATTATAAATGACCCAGCTTACTTACTCTGACAATCTTATATAGAGTGTTCTGTTAATGGATGGGCATATTCAGATGGCTGAAAGTAGACATCAAGAGTAACAAGAACTGTAGTTGAGCATGATGCCTCATACCAAGTTGGAAAGATGAAAATCAAACGCAAATTTTGATGTTTGGTGAGGCAGAGTTGAATGACAAAAATATATAATAACTACAAAAAAGATTTATTCGATTATCCCATAAACTATCGCAAATGACGTCATTGGGCAGCCACCAATGACATAAACAGGATTTCTGGACACGTTTGAAGATATCAGCCATGCTTTTGAGGTCTTCAGCAGTGACGACAGTCTATTTTATGAGAGCCTTCATTGCGCTTTTATGCGTTGCTTAAGCGAGTGATTTAATTTGACCTTAGAGGAAAAAGTCACACACGTTGTGATCCGGAGTAGTTGGATGCCAAGCAATCAGTTAATTTCTCAGGTACCTAATATTTAGGTGATTGGGCCTCTTGTGGAATCTCAATGAAAGAGTCATATAATCTTGCTGCACTAAATATTGCATATTTTGTAACATTTCTGGGAGGTTTTGCTGCAGATAAATAAAATATTTTTCTCAATTCATATGTTTGGGCAGAAAGACGGCCTCAAGAGAAAATCACCCCAGACTCCTGTCTACAGATTGACATTAAGATTTCGATGGCACTTTCGTGGTATATAAGCATAGAAACTATTCATTTTCTACATGTGAGCGCCATATAAGCTGACAATTTCTGAAAAAGAGTTGTTTCATTTTTCGAGAATTTCAACTTTTCAACATGGTTTGTAATCCTATGCTTCACTGAAATTTCTGCTTTCCTTGATCCTACTAACTAGCTTTTGCGTTTGTCGTTCCATTAACAAAACACCCTGTATAATGTCTAGTCGAAACATTTGCTCACTTAAGTTTGATATACGCAAATTAGTTGTTATTTACATAGAGAATAAACATATATTTTCTGTAAACGTAAAATATATGACTGAAAGTATTGGGAAAGCTCAATACATGGGATATCTTTTGTAAAGAGGAAGAAAAAGCAAGAAAATGGTTTTGAACAACTTGTAATAATAACAAAATCTAAATGGCTCAAACATGGAAACTTTTGGGATTCTTTTGCAAGAGAATCTCAAACATGGAGACTTTTGGGATTATCTTGCAAGAGAAAATACAAAAGTTGTAAATGTATCTTTCCTGCCTTGTGAACTTGTTTTATTTATCTATTGACAAAGCATGCATAGCTGGAATAGTAAACATGTGTTTACAATCTGAATTCATCAGTTTTATATTTTAACAATAAACTTAAAATCCCTAAACTGTTTTAACCTTTTATAAATCCAATTTTTCCAAATAATGGTATATTAAAATATATTTGAGACTTAGATTGGTTTCAAAAAAGTTATTCATTTACCTTATTAGATAACTTTAATTTGATTGATTAATAAATAAGCAACAAATAAAGACACACAATTTGGTGAGAAAAAGAAACAAAGCGTCGAAGTTTCTGTTTTATCGAAAAATTTGCCAGAACTACTTACATACGTTGTCAAGATATTTTCAAAAATTGGTCAACCTGCATAAATCCATACAAAGATTGATGAATTTGGTGGGCATACTTCCCATGATTCTAGAAAACCTAAAGTAAAAAAACATATTAACCTCAGAGACAAAACTAGTTTGGCTATAAAAACAAAAAAAAATATTATAAATATAATTTTAAAAAAGTTAAGAAGGTACATTTTTTTTGCGTAATTGCAAAATTGATGTCTGAAATGGAATATTACCAATTATACATACTGTGTTTTATTTAATAATAGTTTAGTTTCATAATAGTTTTAACTAGTAATTTTCATAAATTATATTGAATCGGAATGTGCCAAAACAAAACAAATAACAAATTACGCAAATGCATTAAATAATAATTTAATAAAAGTGTAACAGTCCTTAAGCTATTTTATAGCAGGTAGTAAAATATACATTCTCTGAAAAGAAACTTGTTTTATAGTATTTACTAAAGTTATTTTAATAAAACAATTACAGCTTAAAACTAGGAGATATTTTTTGCTTGTTATAATAAGTAGTAATCTTTATAAGTTAGACTTAACAAAAGTCGAAATAAAATAATAAATAAATGAAACAATAAAAACCTCAATTGCTATTTTAAGAAAAGAACAAAAACTGGGTTTGCGTGGTTTTGTATCATTTATGATACAACAAAAGACGAAGAAAAGCTACTGAGTATAAAATGACATATTCCGTTTCTTACTATGTATGTTGATGAGAATTTAAGAACCCCAAAATATTGCTATATTTGTTTAAAAAGAAGTTTAATAGTCCAATTTAAGAAACACGTTTCTTATATTTAATTTAACAATTTTAACCTATTACCTTTTGTTATTTTAAAGCATATTTCTTGAAAGGGTAACAACATTATTAAAATAAATTAGACAAAAAGTTTCATCATTTTTATAAAGTAAGACCTTTCTTTAAACATCTACATTAAAAAATGTTTCAGTTCTAAAAATAAAATAAACGTTTCCTATGTTCTTAGAAATACACCCACACAATGAACTAAATTTAAATCTACTCATTAATTTGATCTGAACTATATTTAAATCTATTTTTTTTAAGGGAACTCATTTAGTTATTTGATTTGAACTAAGTTTGAATCTCCTCTTACATTTGCTTTCATCAATTACCTTTAACAAATTTATTTTTTTTAAATTTTTTCTCAATTTTTTTAATTAAAGGGAAATCTATTGAATTCCTAGAATCGATCCATCTTTTTGATTTAATTACATTGAATTTCAGAATAAATTATTATTTTTTCTAATTTAGGAAGTCATTTATTTATAAATCACCAAAAATATTTCTGATTTAGAGCTAGAATTCATTTATTTTTCATATTTATTTGTAATTTCTAAATAATTGCTTACTAATTCAATACCGTTCAACAAACCAATACCAATCTTCGTAAGATTGTCACAAAATAAAACAAAATATCTTTGCTAAATTGTGACTTTTAAATAAATCAATGGATTTATTAAACATTATTATAATTATTTTTTATATGTTTTATATACAATATATTATTTTCCTCTCTTTGGTAAAATACTCATCATTTCAAGATAATAAAAAGCTAAACATAAGAGGTGTTCATTTGAAAAGATACGAAATGACTCTGTGGATATAAATGAAGGCTTTATACAAATTATACATCATAAGCTTAAGCACAAGGATCCCATTGATTAACCAGTCGAAGGATTCCATGTTCCCAGAATTCCTGTGGCCGTGACAGAGAGCAGTGTTTTACAGCATTCTTGAGTTATCCATTTGAGTTGAGGCGATTTCCTTTCATATGCTTTTTCAGAGGATCAAACACATGAAAATCTTAGGGAGACATGTCCGGGCTGTAGGGTAGATGGTAGAGATGCTCTCATTTGAACTTGGCCGATGCCGCGAAGGTGGGACCCTGGAGACGTGTGAAAGTGCGTTATCATGGAACAGAATCACATCCTCCGGGATTTGCCCCTGTCTTTTGTTCTTGATGAGCCTGCGTAGTCTTCAGAGTAATTCCAGTTCACATAGTTTCATCTCACAGCATGCATCAGATATAATGATTCTTCTGTGTTCGAGGAATTCAACAAGTAACGAACCTTGGGCGTCAAAAAAGATGTTAATATTTTGCTAGTTGACGCCACGTCTTTGAAACTTTTAGGAGGAGGTGACGACGTATGATTTTTATTTTGATAAATATTTAGCCAAATTAGAATTTTAAAAATAGTTAATCTTAATCTAGCTATGGAACCATATTATTTCATAACTTGTTGTGCAGATCGTTTCAATATCTACAATACACCAACATAAATCTTTGATAACTTTTTTAAATTTAAACTTGAAAACCATTTTAAAAATTTTAACCTCCAGTTTTTCTTCTCTGACAGCATATCCAGGTTCAAGCACGAGATGTTCATTTTGAGTAACATCAACATAAGCCAATAAACTTTCCACTTCCTTTTTTAAATATTCATTTTGCTATTTTTATGGCAATTTGACTGGACTATAAATACATACACGAATAAAATGACAGAGCGAATCAGGCAGGTGCCAAATTTGCATAAACATCTGCAGATATCCAACACGTTGTTGATAAACATCCAATATTGTTTTTTGAAATCTAATATTGTTGATAAAAAATCATTGTGTAAGGGAAAAAAATTTATTCAAAAGAGTAATTATCTAATTATTGGATCTAATAATTGATACATTAGATTAAAATATTTCTCCATATAAATCTATTTTTATTGAATTTCATATCAACACAACTGAGTCCAATTCTATGGATTTCTCTCATGCCAGACATACGCATCGGAAAAGAATTTATCAACTTCCTACCACCTCAAATAAGGCGTCGGAATGGCTTAGGGATAGTTGCCAAATAAATCTTCGAAATTTTAATTAAATTAGCTTGAAATTTCTGTCGGATGAGATGAATGTGACATGAAAACGATAATGACTTGTTAAACTATTTTATGAATGAAACAAATCACAATGCCAATTTTATGGACAACTATAGTAATAATCCATGAATTCTGAAGAATTACAAAATGAGCATCCGAGAATTCTCGTTTCAATTGTTATTACTTCAGAATAGAATGGCAACACGCCAACAACATTGTAAATAAAGTTTTCGTAGAACATAGATGAAAGAGTTAATGACTCATACAATCGTCTAACAAGTTTGCGATTTGAATTGTTTGCAATTTGAAGGAGTTTCAAATCGTTTGCAGTTTGAATGAATAGTTCATTTAATTCAATTCATTGGAAATAAAATCAAGTGGTTTATTTCAAATGAAGGAGACGTTATTTTTTAGATATAGGTATGAAATTTAACGTGACATTTGACAACAATTTCATAGAAGTTTGCTTTTATTCTTTACTATCTGGAACAAGCTGTTAACTAGCTTAACTAGCTGTTTCTTCTGCGGCGCGTTGCTGCCTCAGAAGAAATAATTTTGGAAATATCGTTTGAAATTTAAAATAACTGTCTTGTTTAATTAGGAATAATAGAAAGAATTTGTTTTCATGTCAAAAATGAAAACGTTCATTGAAATTGAGAGATATATAAAGGAGACGCGTAAATAATATTAATTATTTTTTTTAACTTTATTATTCAAGACTTTAGGGTTGGCAATATTTTTTTTTATCTTCATGAGAAACAAATGAGTGCAAGTATTAAGTATTCAACGTTTCATTACAATTGGATGACCGGTACTGCAGTGCATAAGAGACATACAGACAAACATTCATTTTTATTTATATAGATACGGCTTGTAAGGTAATCCATATATGTTATTTCATGTGTATTTCAAAATCTGGAGGTTGGGAGAGAAATAAAAGACGAAAAATATTTCATGTTCTATAGTAAAATATGTTATTTATGTGGATAGTTTTTATGTGTAATCTAACCTCGTATGTTTTCTCATGTTTTTTTCTCAAAGGTCCTATGTTTTTTTTAAATCACATGCTAAAGAAAGTAAAATTATAGAAATGAGGAGTTTAAGTCATTTCAGGTATATTTAAAAATTTGGAGATGAGAGGAATAAATAAACAAAAAAGATTACAAAAAAATGGATGTAAGTAAATTGACAAAAAATTTCAAATGTAAGCATAGTTCAATGACCGTCGTATTATAATAGGATAATGACGACTATAATAAAATAATTAAGTTTATTTGCATACAACTATCATGAAAGAAAATCAATTTGAGGTTGATGATACTGTGAGGTGCGGTTATTTAATGCCTTATTTTAAGGGCAGTACTTTTTCTCTTTTCTTCGTTTGTCTGAACGAAGTCTTCATTAGCAGTTTTTTTGTCATTCAATATCAGCAATACATATTTTTCGTTTACAAGATTAAGTAAATTAAAAAAAAAATTAAATATATAAATTTATCTGACATAGAGGAATGTTTAACTCAAAGATGTTATTAACATTTTCAATTTATAGAATTATTCTAATAGATGGTTCTATTGGTTTAACCGTTTTCATTTATCTCCGAAGCCTTAACTGAAGCCGACATTTATGAAAGTGGAAACTTTTTAACACGAGAAATCTTGATGGTACTGCAACAAATTCCAGGTTTTCCTAATAGATGGTTCTATTGGTTTAATCATTTGCATTTATCTTCGCAGTCGTAACTAAATATCCGGCATTTATAAAAGAGGAACTTTTTAACCTGAGATATCTTGATGGTACTGCATCAAACTCCAGGTGTTCCTAATAGATGCTCTATTGGTTTAACCATTTTCTTTTATCTCTGGAGCCGTAACTGAATACTCAGCATTTATGAAAGAGAAACTTTTTAACCTGAGAAACCATGATATTATTGCATCAGATTCCAAGTTTTCCTAAATCTTCTATTTCGGCCGAAGTTTAAGACGAACCATACGCAATTAGAATAGAAGGATCTTAGGTATTGTATTGATGATAATGTCTTGTCCGTATTAACACTAAAGAGTGTGCAGTAGTTTCTGCGGATAAAGATCCCTGAGCACCCAAAGGCAGAAGTCTGACTTCAAATGAGGATGACACACACACACATTCTCTTGCATTTGGACGCATTCACACATCTCGTAGATAGAACACAAGGGAAGAAAAACGATTCCCCTAAGCCAGGATGCCTGCAGGTATTTTATAAATTCTTAGATTTGGGTCGCAAATGTCGTAATCCTTCATGGTCATTCTGACAGTCATTCATTTCTATAAGCATTTTTACTTTTTTGGTAAATGCATAACATTCGCCTACTCTCTAATACATTTCTCATACAAGATAGTGCCCTACATGTCATTGGCTTACCTTAGTTAAGAAATATTAACTTTCAGAGATAATTCAGAATTTTTATTGAATCTGTCGTTACATCCTTGGTGAATTTTCTGGCAATTAATCTCTGGTATGTGTTAATAATATCCGAAAATCGAATTTGTGATTTAGACACGTTTTTCTACAAACAAAATTTTGAAACGAAACTATATTTGTAGTCACAAAATCCCATACACAATTTGATACATTTCAGAAATTATGTTTTAGAACTATCGCTTTAACATATTTCAGTAAGACTAACAGACAATAAACCCGTTGCCGGTTTTATCTCTAATTTTAACATGGATGAATGCTAAATTTGTGTACCGAATCTTATTTATTTAGCTCTCTTCGGTTGTTAATTATATCATTACCTGATATTCAAACAGCAGATGGATGGATTTGCTATCAACAGATTAAAAAAAATAATAGAAATCTGCAAATTTGATCTTAAATCCGTACATCAAATTTCAAAAGTACAGCTCAAAGTGATAGATTGTTATTATTTTTGTCACAAACAGACGAGCCTTTTACAAAAATATGTTTTTTTTTTTTTTGAAATAGCGATATATAAAAAGAAATCATGAATTTTTTGACGATTTCTATATTTTCTCTACATTATGTATACGAGAAAGAAAAAAATTCATGCAGAGACAAAATGCAGTGCAGGATAAGGCTGAAAAATATATATATATATCAGTTAATACATTAATTGATGACTAGCATTTGTACATACATTAACATATACAAAGTACGAAAATGTCTAGAATAACAGAGCATTCCAGTTTTTTCATTTATCTGTTTATTTTCATAGACATGTATTATCTTAAAGATGTACGCGCGTATAGTTTCCTCTTCGGAAGAAATCACAAAAGATAAAAAGTCATTGGAGTGTTACCACTGTATTTTCATCTCACGTTTTATCAAATATATAATAAAGGCATGAACAGCAACAAAAAATATGTCAAATCTTTTTTTTCTCTCAATTCAATGAAAGTAAAAATTAACCGAAAAAAGCAGGACTATGTTCAAATTCGTGATAGCTAAATCACGAGTCAGAATTTAATTGTTTTTACTATGTAATTTCAGTTCAAATGAAACCCGATTCGTCTACAACATTTTCACAAAAAACTTCACCTTAAAAGGGTTGAACAATTTTTTTTTCCTTGAAAAGCCGAAAGAAATCAGAAAATTAAAAGCCTCTCATCTGGATTCCAAAAAAGAAAGGAAAAAAAAAAGATCTTACGCAGTTAAAATAAATGAGCATCCATATGACAATCATTACTCACACACAAGCTCGTGCAGTCTATTACTAGATGTTGCCAAAAAATAAAGTGAAATTTCCTTCTAACTATGTTGTACGTGGAAATTGATACAAAGATCTTTTTTTTTTCTTTTTTTTTATCCTTTCATTTTCGGGACCTGAAAACTCTTTAGGCGGGAACAGTTTGTTTGTTCTTTATGTGTTTTTTTCTCCCTTAAGTTGGTATCCCTGCAAACAAGTTTAAAAAGCCATTTTCACCGCAGAAAAACAGTTCCCGAAACTTGCGAGTCTCCACGGCGTCAGCAATTATTTTCCCATTTCTTACTTTTCTTCACCTTTTATTTTGTTACTCTTGTTATTATTACTAATTTTTTGTTGTTTTTACTTCTTCATTTCTCTCTCTCTCTGCCTGCCGAAGGTTTGGCATCGATTCTTTTTGCACTTTTTTATATTTTTTTATTTTATTCTCCTCCATATCGTCGACGCGTCCGACCGAAGCAAGAGTTCTTGTGAGAGTAAACAACGCGAAAAGTGGAAATGATTCGAACGGAGCAAGCGGCGAGTGGAGATGAGTTGTAACGTCTGCTAATCGTTTGCGGAAAGAAAAAAAGAAACTAACAAACTATAAAAAAATCAGTTAAATTATTTGCGTAAAGTCAGCTGTTTAAAAATCACGTATAACAAAGTGGAAGCAACTTAAAATGAGCATTCTTGGTTCAGTAAATAATCTTTTAGTTATTTTAAAAATGTAAACTGAAATACTTTACATTCATCTTTTGATTGGTCACAGCGAAATGCACATTCAATTTGCAGATTTTTAACCTGCAAACACGGCTTATTAGGGATTTAAAATAGAATTATAGTACGTTACTTTCATTTTTTAATGATCTTAGAGGAATGCATATTTATTTGTGAATTATTCTACTTGAAAAAGTTTATTAGGGTTTTAAAATAAAATAGATGAACGCTATTTCGACTTCTGATTTGTTACGGAGAAATGCACATTTTATTTCGAAATTTTCTATTTGAAAACAATGAAATTTAATGAAACTTGGTTCAAAATATTTCAACAATTACATACAAATATGCATCAAGCATACCATTATTCTTAGAACGTGTCCACTTTTTATAAACATGTAATATGTTGTTGTTTTTTAAGTGAAATGAAAAAGCGGAACATTTCGAACTACATTCTGCATTATCATTCGTTTTCTAAATACTATATTTAATCACAAAATAAATCTATTTCACAATTGTTAGCTTATTTTAAAATCGTTTTTCTTTATTAGGTATGACAACTAATAACATACGTTCTTCTAAGTCAATAATCCAAGTTTATCAAGACAATAAGTTTTAAAAATCTACAGTTTAATAATTACTTCTTCTTTCTTACAGCCACCCCACCACCACTGAATGTAGCAGTATCGACAGGATTTGTTGTGGTCAACTGCTGAATAAGTATTGTCCAGCCCTACACTGACCGATCAGTCAAACTAGCATTCTTTTCGGGGCAGT
This sequence comes from Argiope trifasciata, assembly GCA_026543055.1. Lineage (NCBI taxonomy): Eukaryota > Metazoa > Arthropoda > Arachnida > Araneae > Araneidae > Argiope > Argiope trifasciata. Next base: position 3,290,172 of record JAPMOQ010016150.1, on the reverse strand, counting down.
AAGTGACTGTCTTCCTCACCATCTGCACTCTCTCAAACAGTTGGAATGAAACTGTCAATCTTTAACATCATATCCTTCAGGGATTTGAGATTACCTGGTACCATCAGTACTGTACTTAAATCATTATTGACAATCTTCAGGTCCTTCCTTAACTCTGAGATCTCCATACATTCCATTAAATAATGGTAAATCGTACCAATTTCCCCACAAATGCATTTATTTTCTAGCGTTCTTCCAAATCTTTGGAAATATGCAGAAAATCTCCCATGTCCAAATATTAAGTTTAATAATTTCTACCGTCTATTTCGGTTCTCTAAATGTTAGAATAGAAAAACACCAGCAGAAGAGGGGCCATCGGAAATTTATGTTGTACTTTCTTATAAAATTGTTCCTTCTCTACTCCCAAATAAATGTTGTGGATTTGGAGCAAATCTGCGAACGACGAATAAGGAACTTGCATTTGAACGATTTGTCTTTCGCATAATAATGAAGAAAACTGATTATACAGTTTGTTTTGAGCGTACGAAATAAGTATATTTCTCAAACCTACAATTTTGATTAAAAAAATCAGATATCAAATTTCATTTATGTCAGTCGTTGTGCTTTATAACTATAATCATATCATATAACTAGCTGGTACCTGGCGCGTTGCTGCCGCAGAAAAAATAATCCTGAAAATATCGTTAAGAATTCGAAATAGTTATCTAGTTTAGTTAAGAATGATAGGAAGAATATTTATTTTCTTGTTGGCACTGAATGCACTCATTGAAATTGAATGATATATAAAAGCGAAGCATATGTAGTATTTATTCTATTTTTATTATTTTATTCTACAAACAAATATTCATTTTTTGTCTTAGATTTATGAATTATTTTAGAATTCTAAAGCTTGGTGTTCTTTCAGAATGGTAATGAAGGGAACAATTTATTGCATGTCTAGATTCGTTTTATATTCGTTCAGAATTCTCAAGCTTAATGTTTAAAAATGTGATTAAAATAATTTCTTTTAAAACTGATTAAATATAGAAAATATATTTATACCACATAATCTTTAATATAGTTGAAAATATAATTTTTTTGAAAACTAAGGGGGGTTCAAAATTATTCTACTACAATATTTACGGAAGTCACTGCAAAAAAAGCTAAAATTTTATTAAATATTTAGTTAAAATTTCAATCTTATAGGAATGGTTTTCCTAAAACGTTCTCGCACACTTTCTAACAAAAATATTACCTCAGTGAAAGACATTTCATTTGCTTACAATTACTGCGAAATATTAACGTCTTGCTTGAATTTAGCATCTTTAGTGAATCTGTTGCGCATCCTTGCCTGGTTATTTGGTGGTTAATCCATGATTAACACTTTCATTGTCACTACCCGCGTCTGATATTAGGGCCATCTATCTAATTAGATGACCCCTTCTTTGCTATCTTTTAACTGTAATAGAGAAGTTTTCATCTAATAACATAGAAAGTTTGGTACAGTTACATATTATTTGCAACATACTGGCACGTCAGTGGCAGAGAATGTGTCAATAGATGCGTAAATAGATATGAAATTTATATAGATATTTTTTACACTTTCGATGATTGTATTGTGTCTATAACTTTCGCGTAAGTGCAAGCAATATGTTGTCCAAGTTTATTTGGAATCAGATGAGCAGTACGGCATCGCATAAGAGACATACAGACAAACGTTCATTTTTATTTATATGGATATCATGATAACTATAATCACGTTTTCGCACATTGGAATGTAATGATTGGAATAAAATGGATTTTTCAGCTTATCGCTGAATATTTCAACATATTTCAAAGAATAAATTTTTGATATGATAATGGTTCTTTATTCGCAATTTTCTATATAACTCCCCTCTGATTGCAGCGGGCTGTTGCAATAAAGATAAACTAGAAGAGGATGGATAAGAATGAAATATTATGAAATGGAATTTTGATCTAGAGGATAATCGAAATCTCTTTCTTTTCTTGAAAAAAATTCTATAGAAATATTATTTTTATTAAATGTTAATTAAAGACAAGAAAATAAATATAGAAAAGAATTTTTAAAAAGTAAAAATGAAATATACGATAGCAAATTTCAAATTATCATGTAAAAACATTATTATTTTTTTAAGTTATTACTTGTCTTAATCCATTTAAATCATTAACCAGTTTAAATCGGTTTGAAACAATCACGAGACTATATCGGTCCCCCTCTCTTTATATACATATACTATTTACAAATGATAAACTATTTACCAATAAATTCTGAAACATATAAATTTATATAGAATTTTTATGAAAACAATATCTTTGTAAACACAAACTGTTATTTTCTAATTTCTGAAATCACAGTTTCATAATTGATTAATCTTCGAATAGGAGTCGAATCCTTCTATGTTTTCCTCTCAAGAATGAATGAAGTGATATTTCCCAACTGGGAGAAAACAGAAAATACTTTTATCAAAGTTGTTATTAAACGCAAGTGAAGTTTTTTGGAACCTATTATAAAAATTAAATTATTTGATTTCCTCCAAAAAAAATCATACTCCATGAAAATAACAGCTATGATGTCGTAGTTCAACCCTTTGAAAATGCAACTGCTGACTGTTTACATATGCCTCTTTGCTGCAAACTGCTGTTAAATAAGCATACGTAATAATAAAGCAATACGGGTAAAAGCAGGTCAACCTTTTTAAAACGCATATGCTTTCAAAGAAGCATACTTAATAATAAAGCAATGCTGGTAAAAGCCGGTGAAAAATATATGCGATTAAAAGGTGTTGATGAATATTACCATTTATGGTTCATCCATTGCCTACGCGATTTCGAGCTTCAGTTATTTGTTGCCTTCAGTTATTTAAAGCCTCCTAACGAAAGCAGGATCATGTTCAAACGTGATAAAAAAAGTGATAATTAATTATTTATAATATAACCAATTGTCATTTTATAGCAATTATTTGAAGTATTACGTAAATTTCTTACAAAAATATCAAAATTGCTACTTTAATGTCTTACAAAAATAATTCAGTTCAAAAGTTCATTAAAAAAGTTTTGTGTGAAACAATTTTAGCTTTTACAATTTTCTAGATATATGCTAGTAATGTTTTTGTAAATTCCGTGATTCAAAAAGTGTTCAGTGTAGAAATGAAGGTAACCAAACGAAATCAATAAAACCCAAGACAGACGAATCAAGGCTAAAATATTTTGAAACTATGTTTGGAATTTCGAAAATTTCTTTCCTTCCCAAAAGCCAAAAACTTTCTAAAATTATTATTATTTTCTAACTAAAAAATACACTTAAAAAACACCACAAAGATTAACCAAAACTTAATAAAGGTAACTGAATGCATGGAAAATGCCCCCTCCATAAAACAATTGAGACCTCCCCCCCCTTTTTTTTAGTTTTCTAGATTTGACATTTAGCTTTCTAAATTTATTGGAAAACAAAGGTTCTCAAAGGAAGAAAGAAGAAAAAAAAATGTGCCACTTTTCGTAATGGACAGCTTGAAGGACAAATTCAGTTCCTGAGTGTATTTTTGAGAAGGTTAAAGGGTTCGAACGTGATCTTCTGACAAAAACACAAACTCTATCCTATTTGGAAGGGGTTGGTCTCATAAAAAAAGGAACTATAATTTGTAAAATACTGAGTGGTCGTTAAATGGGGTTCATAGGAAATGAAAAATTATCACGAAATTCATTGCAATGCGGAAATTATAGCAATTATTTGATAACCCAGAACTACTTCAGTCTATACTCGAAGCATTCATTTTGCTTATTGTTGAAGTGGATATGTATTATATTTGCTTGTTATATAATTTCTAGCTTCATTGAAATGAATAAGAATGGTCATAGAAAAAGACACATCGAATTATTGATAAGAATGAATAGAAATGAGCTATTGTATTATATAAATTTACATTTGTTATTAAAGGGACAATAATTGAATTTTAGGCATACATGAATTTAAATTTAAAGAGTAGCTGAAATTGAATTGAATTATAATCGTTTTTTCTTTTGGATAATCTGATCCTTTTTGCATGCTAACTTTCTTTGAAATCAATCTTTTTTTTTTCTTTCTTTTTTCGGGCGCAGCTTTGAAATCTCCGAAAGCTGTCAAATATCTGTAACGAAATTTTTAGAGGAACATCTGGACAATAAAATTTGTATTATTTGTTGAAACAATAATACTATAAAGCCTCTTTTTTGACATTTTTTTTTCATGTCGTGCGTACGTATTATGGAATTACTGGCATAATGCCCCAGCTTGTATTATCAGCGGATGATTCCTGCAGTCATTTCATGCCTTGATACTTAACATATTGAAATTTTGATTTCAAGCATGCCTAAGTGCATATCGAGTATGCAGGAGCTTCTAGGAGCATAGCCCCTGACCATCCGAGGCTTTCTATTTCATGAGAAGAATGACATCACATTCACATGCACAACCTCTTTTTACAGTGTGGCTCTTTCACACGTCTCATGGAAAGAACACAAGGTAGAAAGACAACTATCATGCCAAACCAGGACGCCTAGATCACGAGGAAGACGCGCTACCTCTAGGCCAGTACGCCATAGTTCTTTTACATTGTGGCACACATCAGGTGAGTAATTGCCGTTTCTGTAGTGATGGTGGAAACCCTAACCAGATTAAATCGGAATCCCATAATTCAAATAAAAACAGTCCATTACATAATATGAATGTCCTGCCCATATTTTATTATGTCCATAACACGGTAGAGGGCTCTTCATGATTTCAAAAAACGGTGGAAACGACTTTTTTATATCCAATCGAAACAGCATGTGTGAGCATGTGTGAACGAGCATGCTTAACACTTCAGTGTTAAGCATGGTCATTGTCTTACATCAAAATAATTGAAGCCCATCTACAATATTTTTAACAAAGAGATGCTTTCTTTCTTTTTAGACCATAAAAAACCACTTTTTGTCTAATCCCTTAAGGTGGAGCTAAGGTAAGGCTCAATGGTACCATGAAACGTTACTGAAACTCAGGAAGGCAATGAAATGGAATTATCATCCTAAACTTTTATAGAGACTACAAATACACACTACCAACGAAGAAAAGTAAACGCCTACAAAAGCTTAAATTAGAAATAGTGAGTTATCACGAACGACCTTTCTTTGATTGAATATGATTTCCACATATCTGGTAAACTCAAAAAAATTCAAAGAGGATAATGATTATTACTGATGAAAAATCCTGGAATGTTTGCACAGTTGATTCGAAGAGTAATCAAAAGATTTCTGTGAACATGACATTTTGACAATTTTTAGTGTCCCAATGGAATGCATTTTCAAACGACAATGAACTATAATATTGATATTAGCTTAGCAATTATTCAGAAATATCACCTACTTAATTTTTAATTAATATATAAGATGGCACACTACAAAACCTTTCTAATAGAACTGTGATAGATAGCAATGATAATAACACATTAAAATATTGATTTATACACAGAATACTGAGTATCATAGCTCAAATGACAAAGATAAGGATATCAAATTGTGAGATTTCTTTTTGTGGAAATATGTTATGCCTTTACGCTACATTACCACCACTAAAGTGAAAACTCATACCACAACTTATATTTTTAGTATCATTACAAATATTCTACGAAATGTTTGGCTAAGAATTACCATATCGGCTTAATATAAGTATGTTAGATAAGAAATACACATGGAATATCATTAAAGCTTGTACTAAAAGCTGAATATATTACTTTTCAAATAAATGAAGCAATTACCTGATGACAATAAATCTTTGAAACCGGAACATTCATTTTAATTCACTTCATATTTTCTTTCTAATAATTACATTTCAAATAAAGTTTTAATATAAAGCGAAACCTTGAAGATATTCATGCTGATTGACCTAATATTTTTATTCCTATAAATCATCTTCATAATATTAACACAAATTGTCGCTAAGAGAAAAATTTAACCTTTGCCTCTTTGCCAAAACCTATTCTACATCCTGTTGGTATTTGCTTTTACTAAAATGAGATCAACAAATATTATTTTCCCATTTTATATATTTGAGCTCAAGTGAGACATTCTAGATAAAGGCAGAAGAACGCAAAAACACGATTTATTCTGGTAATTTCTATATAAATATAAAGTAAGTATCAACTCCAAATCAGAAAACTCCGAGAACAGCACTTATTGAAAAAAAGAATATAGGTTTAAAAACTGAATAAAGTATATATAAAGCAGAGATTGGTTCCTAATAGAGTTACTTCATCCAGTAGGTCTATGTACTCTTTACGTGACTGATCTTCATAATTTCTTTTATGACTTAACACAGTGTGGCTAAGGTATTGTCTCTGGTCCTGAGCACATTAGTAATTTGAAAGCTTCAAAATCTTAATTTTGATTATTTAAAACACCAAATCTGATTGGAAAGGAAAACAATGCTGAACAAAAATTGACAGTAGTGATATCATTAGAATTAAAGGTTACGAATTCCAGCTACTAAAGCTTTAAGAGACATTGATTCTTTATGTAATCTACTTTGTGTAAATTCTTATATAACCCCTCTAGCTATTAAATAAAAGGCAGCAACAAGCAAAGCAAAAATATAACATATTATTTTCAAACGCCGAAAGCATGAACTGAAGCTTGCATTACACCTCAAGCCTTATTGCACCCAATTACTCTAATAGGAAACTGCGTGTTAATATTCTTAATGCCTTTAGTAAGCGAGAAACAATATACTAGAAAGGCCAAAGAAAGGATAGCGAGCTCTCCAGCAAAAGAGTGGAAGATCTGTTCTTTTTTTCCCCACTTTTCCCTGCAGCCTTTTCTGCTAATGCCTTCCTCGAACAATCAGTTCAGCTTCGAGAGTTATTTTCGTGTTTACCTAGCAAGAATGGAGGATTGCTCTTCATTAGGATTGATGCGCGTGTTTGTCTCCAGCGTAAAACTGTTTAAATCTTCTAACTTCTTTTGCAATTATGTGTATTGAACGGGTTGGATGTTTTGTTGCTGGATTTCTCAATATCTGAAATGGTTTAGAAGTTTTTGTTGTTGCTGTTGTTGAGGCCAGTGAGCTTGATCCATTGGATTTTGATTTTTTTCGATCCGTTTGCTTATCTTAAGATATTAGTTTTGTTTGTAAATTTGATTGAATATATTTGCCATTTCTTACAATCCTAAAAGAAAATTCAATTTTAAAACCTATCACCAGGAGGGGTTGAGAAATCTTCATTTCATAGAAATGGTTGAATACAAAAGGAAAAAGGCTTTTTTCAAATGATTTCCACTTGTTTGAGAATATATCTGCATACAAGGTAATCAAAAGTTCTAGACAAATAAAACCTATTATGAGGTTTTAAATCAAAACAATAAATATTAATCAAACTCTGAGGAAAAATAAAAACTACTCCGTCTAAGAGAAACAATGTGTTATAAGTAGATATTAATTGGAATCTGAATTCCTTTGTTTTCAAAAATAAAAAAATGATAAAAAATTTGATAAAATAATGATAGTGGTTTGAATTTCATTAAAATTGCTGAATTTATTATTGAAAATTATGCCAAATAAGGCCAAAATATGCAAAAATTCAAAAACAAAAAGCGAGCAAGCAAAATTGTTATTAAATTGAAAACTTTTGGCACTTTTTAATGTTACTTAAATAATTTTGACGAAAATTCATTTCCGTAAGCTATTGTAGAAAAAATTAAAGTCAAGTTTAATTTAAAATTAATTGAAATTAAAAAAATGCAACTATCAAGCTATTGAAGTATTCTTTTTGCGTAATCACAATACCTTTATTATTGCACAAATTGAGAAATTAAGACCGAGTCTGTGACACATCCCAGCGAAAAGAAGATGCATGTTGTTATCGATTGCTCATTAGACAGCCACATGCAGGAGATGCACCCTGTCATCAGTTGTACATTATATATCCACATGCAGGGGAGGCACGCTGTTATCAGTTATACATTAAATAGCCACATACAAAAGATGCATGTTGTTATCAGTTGCAGATTAGACAGTCATTTGTGGAAGATGCATATTGCTATCAGTTGTACATTAGATATTCACTTGCGGAAAATGTATGTAGCTATCGTCTGCACATTGGATAGATATATACAGGAGATGCATGTTGTTATCAGATGTATATTAAATAGCCATATACAGAAGACATATTGTAATCAGTTAAGAATTAGACAGCCCCTGCAAAAAGCACAAGTTACCAGTTTTGTATTAGATAGCCGCATGCAGTGATGGTTTTATCAGTTTCACATTAGATTGCCGCATGCAGAAGATGTATATTGTTATCAGTTGCGTATAGGCATTTGCGAATATATTCTACATTATTCAGCATGAGATAGATGCTATGCGGATGTCACTCACATTACCAAGGGAAGTCATACAGGATATTTCTTGAAACAAAATTTTAAGCTTCCTTCTGTATTGCAAGAAATGAAAGATATTTCTAGTTAATTCAATTACTTTGCTTCGATTAAAAATTTCTTAATCGATTTGATTTGGTTTTGTTTTATGACACCAGGATTATATTTGGTCGTTCTGTGCCAAACTTTTATAATTATTAATAATAATTATTATTAGTAATAATTATTATGTAATTATTTGTATTCGTTTTATTTATTCTAATATTACTCGATTAAGGCATTAGTTATTTGTTTGCTAACTTAAACGAACATTATTAAAATTCTGAATACCAATTATCTAGAAACCAAAGGTAGTTACATACGATATTTATTGTAGATAGAAACAAATTTTTTTGTTTTTGCATTCAGTTCAAACTTTTCTTTCCATACATGTTCATTAAGAAATTCAAATCGTTTGTAACCATCAGTTAAAACTGTTTTAATCACTTCCATTGCTATAATTAAAGGAAAACTTTATTGGCACTACTTTTTTTCACGCCCACATTCCAATCTGTTTCGTTACAAACTTACAACCATGCAAAAAAAGACGGATATAACTTTTAGCGAAAGTCCTTTTATTATTATTATTATTTCATCGTCGTTTCGTTTTTCCCTTCGCTATTAAAAACACGCAACCTGATCACGGCGATTAAAACATCATTACACTCACATCACCGGCAAAATAATAATCGCAATGAGCCGGCTAGTGTAACACATGCACAGAGATTCAAAAATCACTTGGACGGGAAGAAATGCCCGAAAAAGTCCCGAAGAAATTAATGAGCCAGAGATTTTGGGGAGGAAGGCATGGAAAGAAGGGAGCAAAGGGAGGGTGGATCAGATATAAATTGGACCCGGGGTTGAGACTCATTAATTATGGGGATAAGAATCTTTGAATAAAAAGTATTTATAAAATTATGAATAGGGTCTCATCAGTTGAGGCAGAATGAGTTTCACGTTCTTTTCTAAGCAGAATGCAATCTTATGGATGAAGCATGTGAGAAGTTTGTATAATAGAACAAAGGTTCTCTATCTTGGGGTAAAAAATAAAGGAAAGAAAGCTGAAAATGTTTCGTTTTTTTCAGGAAAATTGAGCTTGTCATTTTCGTATGACAAGTTTGCAGAAAGTGGTTGAGGGGGTTCATGACGGAGATTATAAATGTGGGATATTGTTAAGGCTTTTCCTATTTTCTTGTTATTGTTCCAGAGTGTCATATAGTAATGTCGTGCTTGAAAGATATATGCAGTGATTTATGAAACAACGGATGAGAGATGACGGAACTTATTTGGACATTAAGTGCTATATGAATTAATGTTTGTTAACCGTTTTAAGGGACTAAATGTATTTAGGTGTCATTGCTGAAAAAAAGGAAGGTCACCATAATTATTGTTAAGATAAATATATCTAAAAGTGGTTTTAAGAAATGATATCAGAAACCATTTAACCTTGTATATCCAATCTAATATATATCTTCTTCTTATTGCGTACAGTCGACCACTCCGCCACCACTGAATGTATCGACAGGATTCGTTGTGGTTGACTGCTGAATATGTATTGTCCAACCTTACAGTGATCTATCAGTCAAACTAACATTCCTTTCGAGGTAGTTAATAACTGTCTTTCTCCCTACCTGCACACTCTCAAACTGTGAAACTCATTCTGTTTCGCTGTTTGAAAGTGAGCTGTTCTGATTGACAATTTCATCTTTGACATCATCACTGAAGGATATGATGTCAAAGATGTAACTGTCAATCCTCGACATGATATCCATCAGGGTTTTGAGATTACCTGGTACTATTAGTACTGTACTTAAATCGTTATTTGCAATCTTGGGGTTTTTCCTTAATTCTTAGACCTCAATATATTTCATTAAATAGTGACAAACCATACCAATTTCTCCACAAATGTATTTATTTTCCTGCGTTCTTCCCAATAATCTAATGCATACCATGTGTTATTATCATGAATATTCCAAAGGATGAATAGCGTTTATAATCAACATGACTAGTTCTCCCGAAACTTTCTTGCATACTCTCTAATAAAGATATTATACCAGAAGAACGCTTTGGATAGTTACGAAACTTACGAAAACGCTTTGGACGCATACTTTAGTTACGAAATACTAATTTCTAGCGTGAATTTAACATTTTAGTACATCTATCACTTTAACATTGGTTAATTTTTGGGCAATTAATATTTGGTATGCGATTAATATATGAAAAACCAAACGTGTTTTAGGCTCATTTTTCTCAACCGATTGAGACAAAAATTGGACATGGAGCTACACTTGTAGTCCCAAAATCACATATCAATTTTGATATAATTAAGTTTCTGAATCATCACATTTACATATTTTTGAAAATACAAGCTGACAGACTAGCAGTTTCTTGCTCTATTTGCCTCACAATCTGACAAGTGTCCGTACTAGAATAATTCGATTTATGTACTGAATTTTATCCGACTATTTTTTTTTCATTTTGTAGTATTCTTGTTAACGCATTCAAACAACTGTTAGATGGACTTTCTCTGAACGGAGTTGCTGAAATTTGATAGAACTCTAAAAATATGTAGTATGGACTGTGTACCATATTCATCCATCAAGTACAAAGCGTTTTTGAGCTGACTTTGTCATAAGAATATAGACGAATAGTCACGAGCAATTACAATGCAAAAATTGTCTTTTTCCTACTTTCCAGTTTCCAACTTTCCTCTTTCCACCTAAGACGTGGATATTCGTCAAAAACTCAAGTTCGTATCCTTTGACAATTGTAACACTTTCTCTACACATTTTATGTGAGAAAGTAAAAATGCTTTAAGGATAAATAAAATTATAGATTTAAATATTGTGACTGTATTTTATATCTCATTATCTTTGACATATTTATTGAAAATATAATTTCATTAATTATTCAAATTGCTGTGCTGGAGTAGATGTAGAAAGAGAATTCGTAAAATTTATGGAATACTAAAGAATAATGTATTGAAATAGTTCTTAAAATTCATGCCTGAAGATGCTCCAGCGTTTTGACAAAGAAAAATAATATCTTACTTTTTATTATATTCATGAAAATTTGTTCATAAATTTTTATTTATGTTACATGAATCAATTTTGAATATTTCGATACATAATATGAATCAATTTTGAATATTTTAATACATAATGTGAATCAATTTTGAATGTTTTCATACATAAAATGAATCAATTTTGAATATTTTAATACATAATATGAATCAATTTTAAATATTTTAATACATATTATGAATCAACTTTGAATAATGTGTAACATGAATAAAAAATTATTCCTGTAACATATACATATTATGTTACATGAATCAAAAATTATTCATGTAACATCTACATAATATGTTACATGTATCAAAAATTACTCATGTAACATATACATATTATGTTACATGAATCAAAAATTATTCATGTAATATATACATAATATGTTACATGGATCAAAAATTACTCATGTAACATATACATAATATAATTCATGAATCAATTTTGAATATCTTAACGCATTTTATAACACATTTTCTGTGATTAATTATTTAAATTTCAATTACAGGAAAATAAGTTCAAAGCTGAAAATTGTTACATAAGAGCCCAAATACCACATGATTCAGAACCGGTATTTTGAAACACCCAAGTTGCCATCAAACATTCTCATACCCCACCTTCCTCAAAGAGACTGCTGTATCGAACTCCCACATGACTATGCCAGAAGGATATGAATTCTGAAGTCGGTCATCCTTTCAGAGCCGGAACCACCTTGCTCTTCAACAACACCAACTGCCACATACCATTCGAACCATGCTTCCCGCCCACCCCTTTTGCGGAACATACCTCGAACGCGAGAAATCGTCATGTCATTAATTATTCAGGCGATCTCTGTCCCTTTATCAAGCCTGATCAGCAACAGAGAGTCCGGCCTGGGAGAAAAGTTAATTACGCAAATTACGGCTAATTAGGTAGATCTGCGGAGAACAGAATGCTCCTCGGGATTGATGGGGGGAGAAAGAGAGGGGAGGGGGAGGAAAGGAGATAAACCGCTTCCATACGGACGATTGAGAGGGTCTTCAATCATCCTTTGGGCCAGAACGTGTCAGAAAGCGATTGGTTCCATTTGGGGCCGTTCGTGTAACATTTTGAGCCATGAATTGTTGGATGGAGATCGGTTGCGTGTGTTGGGATTTGGCCCTTCCTTTCTTCTCGCCCTTCTGTCCTTTGGCATTTATTTCGGGAATAAAACGTTACATGCCATGCGGTTCTTAAGCATTGAGTATCGATGCAAAATGCCGATGCTCAATAAATTTTATTGTTGCAGCAGATTACATTTGAATTGTCTTGTTATAACAATTCTGGATTTGAATCAATCATCGTACAATTCTTGGTTTGTCAGATACTTCTTCTTTCTTTCTCATTGGGTGTTCCTAATTTTGGTCTTTTAACAGGCACACTGCTTTTAGATTTTGGCATTTTACAATTAATGACCACTAATTGTAAATCTAAAAGCTTCAGATTCATCATTTTCTCCTCTCATTTGGTGTTTCAAGGTAAAGACTACATTTAATTTGTGACTTTCTACAATTCACGGTTCGTCACATTACTCATCCCTCTCCCCTCATTTAATACTCTAACAAACAGACGATATTTCGAATTGCCATATTCTAAAATTCCTTGTTGTCAAATTCTTAAATTTTCTCCCATAGTTTGGTGTTAAAATTAACAAACTATATTTGGATTATCTAATTGTAAAAGTTCTTGATTTGAATCAATAATCGTAAGATTCTTGGTTCATCAGATTCCTCATTTGGCGTTCCAACAAATAGATTACATACGGATTTGTGACATTTTCCATTTGTTAATTTATCAGATTCCTCATTGTTTTTCCTCTCACTTAATGCTCTAACTAACAAACTTCTGACCTACCGCCGACCACACCTCCACCACTGAAGGTAGCAGTACCGGATTTGTTGTGATCGATTGCTAAAACCTAATAAACTATATTTGAAATCGTGGCATTTTATAATTTTCAACTTTTAAAATTCTTCATTTGGTATTCCAACTAGTAACATTCTAAAATTTTGGGCTTGTCAGATTCCTCATCTTGTTCCTCAAATATATATATATATGAGTTTGAATTAATTGTATGAAACCATCTATGAAATATTCCATATGTTTGATATCTATGAACAATGGGTTGCATAAAAGTGTAGAAAATAGGTTCAATAACAGAGCATACCAAACCGCCTTCAGTTTTTAATTTAAGGATTTGCTGATAAAGAGATCTTTTGAAAATTGCAAATAAAATAATATGTTTCTTGATTGGGAGAGATTTTTTTACATCAAAATTAAATCATCACTACATTTTTTTTACTGATTTAAATTCACTACTATCTGGCAAGATGATCTTATTTAGTTATTTTATAAAAATCTAAATCTTTAAAAAAATATTATTTTAATGCAGTTGATTTAATTAAGGTGAAGATTCAAAATTAATAAATATTTTTTGGTATAGAAAATATCGTTTGGCAAACTTGCTGATTCTATTAAATAATTTATTTCAGCATTAAATTATATACATTGATTAATGACTTTTCAAATTTCATATTCTCAAATTGTCTGTCCATTGAAAGATTTATCATAAAAAAGAATGCTAATTCAGCATATCTACTTTTTATGAAACACTTATTAACTTTATCTAGTCTCGGTGAGATAAAAGTTTAAAAATAAATCTTAATATTTGAAGCTACGTGCGACAAAGAATCATTCATCATTGTCATTCTACGACGAAGACTGATCACTGACTTTAGAATGGTCGTTAAATGACACGTTAAGGATTATTTATTAATGAAAGCTGTGAAATTATCGTATTGATTATCAAACTTCTACTCAGTTTCCCAAATTTGCTTTTTAGAAAGGCGTGACTACACCAAATTGATTAAAAATGGTTTAAGTTCAATCAGAGGTAAAACATGTGAAGAGTACAAGGTGGTAATAATTAAAGTTCCACTTTGAAATGTCATAAAAGGAAAATTTCTAGACCAAATATTATCAAACATGATGATACTTTAAAGGAGGTTATGGGAATTTTTTCAAAAATAGTTCAAAAACTCATCACCTGGGGTGAAATGGCGTTGTATCTAATATTAAGCTTAATAGAAGACAGGTTTAAAGTGGCTTTAATCGTTTTTAAAGCGTGTTACAAAGCATATTCAATGCTGCGTCTACCATTTTCTGAAAGCAAGTTAAATTACATTTCTGCATTCTCAACGGTAGTCTTAGCATATCAGGAGGAATATTACGCACATGTTAGTTCCGTAATATATATACGTAATGTATATTATGCCAAGTTGCTCAGATTATCACCATAAATAGTGCTTTTTCAGATAACATAAATTGAACATCCTTTGCAAACACGTTTCAGAAGTGCTGAACACATTTTAAACCGATGTCCTATTTAGTTTAAAAATATTGGTCACAACGCCATTTCACACATGGTGGGGAGTTTTTGAACTATTTTGTCAGAAAAGAAATCCCTATGATGTTTTTTATACTATTGCGAAGTTTAATAACATTTGGTCCTGTAGTTTTCCTTTGGTCATGTTAATTACAGCCACCCGGTATGTCTTGTTATTATGTCTTGAAAGTCTATGGAAGACCAATGTGTTTTTTGAAGACTAAAATTATAAGTTTAAAAATCTTAAAATAAGATGTAAAAATGCGCTCTGCTTTTTAAAACTTTTGGTATAAGCTTTATTTGAGGATCACTATTAGCCATTTAAAAGGCTATTTTTTTCTAGTTTTAATATTTTAAAATATTTTTAAGATTGAGATTGGTTTAAGAAAAGTGATTTATTTAGCTCATTAGATAAATTTAATTTCATCAGTTAATATATTTGGTTAATTAATAATTAAGCAATGAATCAAAACACAAGAGCAATGAATCATTTTCTGGGAGTCAAGGAATTGAAGCCTCTATGTATCTGTTTTATTCAAAACTTTGTCATAACTTATGTCAACTCCCATAACTTCATTCAAAGTTTGATGAATTTGATTGGAAGCATATTCCCTAATGTGTCAAAAAGGTTTAAAAGAAAGAAAAAGAATAAAAAGTACCTTTAATATTAAAAAAGTAATTCTTTTTGAGCAACATTCTTTTTGTTGTTGTTGTTGTTGAAAAAAAGAGTACATTTAGATTCACTCAATTTCTAGGGAGGAACCAGACCAGTCTTTTGGTTTTGAAAAATAATTCACTAACAGATTGGAAGTCATTTTAACATGAAGGTGATCAACAGTGGAAGGTGTGAAAATGTGCAAAGTTTATAGAATTTACGTGTTAACATGTCAGAAATTCAAAATCTATTTATCTACTTATTATTTATTACGAGGAACAAATGTGAAAGTTAAATACGCTTGATATTCTATTCAAAATTCATTTTACTCGTGATTCTGGAACTGTAATTTTCGATGCAAAAATATCCTGATCCAAGACAAAGCTCTTTAATTATCATTAAATTATTTCAGATAGTTTTAAAAGGAAGGGCAAAATTGGCATTACAATTTGATTACGGCTGTTATAAGATTGAATGCTTTTTCAAATTAGTCCCAAAAATTGAATTCATTCATTCCTGAAGATTTAGCTTTAATACATCTCATATCGAAATCGTATTACCACTTCTTCTAAAGATCGTTTTGGAATTGTTTAAGAACGATCTCAAATCCACTTTTGCATCAGAAGTAAGAAATACTTTCACTAATTTAAATTGAGGGCTAATCATTTAGAATAAATGTTTGCGGTTTTGCTGAAGATGTTTGCAAATATTGTTCGAGACATATTAATAATAATGATCTGTATGCGAAAGTGTGTCTGTTATGTATCCTCTAAATCAACTGCGTTGGCTAGAAAAAAAGCAACATAGGCTAGACGAAGATAAGAGTTATGTACTCTTCATCGACAAATTGAGATTTAGTAGAGAGAATAGTTCAGATTGAGAATTATTCTAATAAAAAGGATACCTGAGTATTAAATATTACCAATCCTGCATGGTTGAAAAATGAAATGCAATCAATTCACACTCATGTAAAAATTGCTAAATGTAGGCTTAATTCCAATTACCTGTTTATAATGATAAACTTTGTTTATTTTACCAGTGTTGCAAGGCGGATGTTAAAAACATGATTGCTAATCATATTATATTATGCATTTTATGAGAAAACGTTGATTTGTGTGATTTTTTTTTCATCAGTTGGAACCTTCATATAAGTCGAAAAGAATATTTTACAATTGGATGGCTACCATTGAACAACAAGTACAAATTAAAAATTTTGAGTTGTTAAATTATCAAATAATAGACATAAATGTGGTTTTTATCCGTTAAAAATAACAGTGTGAGAAAATGACAAAAATTTCAAAAATATTACTTTTTATATTTAAAAGCATTTATAAACGATTGAAAGGCCGTGGTAACCTGGTTGGTAGAGTATCAGTCTCGCAATAGAAGGGTTGCGGGTTCTGCCCTCGTCGCGACCAAAGACTACCGTGTTGGCTAATGGCAGTCGGGGCACGTTAAATGGATCGTGACTGCAAAGTCATCCAAGTTCTCATAACAAATGATACCTCTGGAGGTACGGAATCACGGAGGAGTCGGTTTCTGATTTGAATCTAAATTCTGACTTGCGGATGGATGAATGAGTTCCACCGCCCCCTAAAAAGAGTTGTGTCACGTGTGTTCGAGCAAAGTCTTTCTTTCAACTTAACGGTGCTCGTTCACAACGAAAGACGCACACTTCTGCCTTCATTCGAAAGAGCTCTGCTCATTCGGGCTTGGTAAAACCAAGTGGCATTAGACCCACCACCACCATAAACGATTGAAAATGAAAGAGGGCATTGAGGAAACCACAACTTGGTGGAAGGGGATGGTGGAATTATCACTTTGATTCCTGGATTTAATTTCATCAATTATTTTTTGAAATTAACTTGTATATATCGTCCAATCCCAAACCTCTACAATTTCGTTAAATATACTGGAACAAGATTTGTTATATTCTTTGAACTTCGCTTCATATTCTCTAAAAGTGCGAGAGAATGGAAAAAAAATATTGGCAAAGCATTATGCAATAAATCAATTGTTTTTAGTTTCCATAATTTTTTTTCTTTCTGTCTTTGGCAAAATGTATTGTTATGAATAATCCATAATTAAAAATGTATGCACAATAAACATTTAAGAAAGAACAAATACTGCAATAATTAAACAAATTACAAACGATTCTGACAAATATATCCCTATCTATTATTGTTCGCAAGTTTAATTCCTTTAATTTGCTCAATTGCATTTCGATTCATTTTATGATTCATTAAATTACAGAACTGGATTCCATTTATTAAATAAGTAAAAATATAAAAAAACAACTACTTGAGAACTATTTTATTCTAATTAAAACCTTTTTTGTTATTTATTTCAATAATTAAATTGATGGGGGAAATTTGTCATATATAATAAATAAACTGGTCTCATTTCTTAATTATTTTCAACAATATTAATCCTTCTAATAATAGGTGAAAGTAACTATAAATGAATAAGTTTGCGTTTTATAACGCTTTGACTGTTCTGTCACATGTGATAGCAAAGCTCCTCAGTCAATGTAGTAATTTGGTTCGAGTAGAATCTATGATTATTTCATGTCTCTTTATATCACCACATTGCTTAGAACGTGAATCACCGTGATTCATACATATTATCTAATTAGATTTTATCTTCTCCTCTAGAATTGAAAGAAAACAAATAAATAAAAATCTTTTCATATAACCATCCGAATCACAGACATCAACCATGGCAGCTAACGTATTAAAAAGCAATATGTGACATCTACATTCTTGAACCAAAATTCTGAATACATGAAATCTAATTTCTCAAATGCAAATGTCATCTAGCATATGTAGCTAAGCTAACACAGGGTAATCAGCGAATAAGCCTTGATTTAAAAATTAAATATCTTTTCAACAAAGATCGATAGAGTTATGCGCTAAACTGTACGTTTATTAGCAAAACTGTAAAAATGCTGTACAAAAGTTTAGAAAATTTAGTTACGAAAATCGTTAACGGATGGCACTCTAATCACAATGCCCATAGATGCTTTCAGTGTGACGTCAAAAATGAAAAATGACTCCAGATCTGATTCCTTGTGACTTTTTTCCGTGGGGGGCATTGAAAGACATTGCCTATAGGACAATCCCGCCATTCTAGGTGAGCTTGAATCGTTGATTGGTGTTGCATGTGATTCCATTTCCGTTGAGACATTGCAAGACGTGATGTCAAATTTCATTGTTCGATTACGCCTCCTCATTGTTTCGAAAGGTGAACATTTTGAAAAAATTGTATTTTGATTGTAAAGACCGCATCACTTTCTTGTTTTTTTTAAGACTCCTTTCAGAGAAAGAGTTTTCAGCGCAGAGAGCCATCAGTTAACGATTTTTGTAACTAAATTTTCTAACTTTTGTACACTATTTTTACAGTTTTGCTAATAAACGTACAGTTTACCTCATAATTCTATCGATCTTTTTTGTAAAGATATTTAATTTTGAAATGGGGGCTTCTTCGCTGATCACCCTGTAACTAAGACATATGACAAGTAAAACATAACATCTGTTAATCATAAAAATATGAAGGGAAACAAAAGTCAGATCTAACTTTTATAGGTAAGAGTCTTACTTTATCGAAGGAATTTCAGACTTCATCGATTAGTTTCTTACATCTAGGAACTTGTTTTTGAAGAATGTTGTTAAAGTGCACCGTCAAACAATCAAGCCCATAAAATGCTTAGTAAGATTTATGTTCTTCAGCTATAACATGCCTGAAAGCATTAGCCACTGGTGGGCTGCTAATAAAGTGTTGAGTTTTCGTGAATACCCTTCAAAAAGGAATTGCTTCATATGTCTTCAAAATCAACACAAAGAAAAAGGATATGTTTTCACACAATTGATGAGGTTGAAACCTGAATTCTTTTTTCTTCTCCGTATATATATATGCAAAGAGAAGCTTTTGTAAACATCGTCAAAGGAAGAAAAAGTCGAACTCACCATTTTCAACAATCTCCTCTTTTCCGACCTCTCAGTTTTGAAACGAAATCCGTCTGTTTCAAAACGTAATAACTCAAAAAGGATATAAGCTAGAATAATGTAATTTGATACATGATCTTTGAATTAAAATTTTAGACATAAGTCAAATTTTCTGCGAAGCAACCAAGCAGAAGTTTGTATATCCAATTGTCTGAACATGAATTAAAACGATGATTAAAAACGGGAGAGAGCTAGATCAATCGCATTCCGTACATTTAACATCTAAGATGCAGAGTCATATTAAATTTGGAAGAACCAAATTCATTACATGATCAATCGTCTGTTCGATCTATGTTATATAAGAGTATAAATAAAGCGTACTTGATTATTATTAACTATACGTCATTGGTGAATATATATAACGGAAAAGCCTATTAGGCAAGACCTTTGGTACTGACTATAATTGTAATTCTTATCAAATTTTGATTTAAATCTAAAATACCCATTATTTTGCATGCCTTTTAAATGCATCCCAGTGATTAATCGGCATTAAAATCCTCAAAAATTGCACATTTATTGGTATTTTTGTTGTTATTGTTCGTCTCTGGTGTGATAATAATATACAAATAAATTTAATACCAAAAGTTTTACATGCCAAAAAGTTTTGGTGAGGTCAAACTCTCGCTGATTCTTTCTACCAAGAATCTGATTAGATTTGAAATTAATCCAGCCTTCTTAATTTATGTCTTCAAGCACACCAGCTCGAAATTTAAGCTACTACCAATTTTTTGAACTGTTATACACAATTTAAATGGCACAGTTTTCTGCTTAGAAATTTGCTGTGGATTTTGCGATCCCATACCACAGTATATACTTCATAGATGTGGGATTGATACATATTAACTTTAATATAATGATTCAACTTTCTTCTTGATAGGGAGGTTCTTTCTTTCGGAGATATTCTCTTTATCATCTGATTGAAGCTTAAAGAATGAATGGCTGATCTCTCCGAATTCTGAACATGACATGAATATATAGATTTGGCAGATATTGTTAAATATCCATTCATAACGTATATAAGGTGGGAGGGAACTCTTAGATTATGGCTTTTAAAATCTTTGTAAAATATTAACCCTTTGTTACACAGGTTGGGAAAAGTTACGTAGTTACACAGGTGGCGCACATAGTGCGCCAGTCACTTTTTAAGTTAGGAAGTCATATTTTTTGTATTATTCTATAAGTGCACTATTTAAATAAATAGCCTGCATGCTAAGCAATGAAATAAAAATATATGCACAACAATTTGATCTTTATAATGTGTGAAATAATAAGTTATATGCGATTTGATGGAAACTCTGGAATAAAAGTAGATTTGACAATAAAGAACACTTAAATTATGAATTTTTTATTCGGAAAATCATATTCCTCATTATTTCCCATATTATGACAATATATACACATATAATCTATTTGTTTCATGTGATATTTTAGTAAAGTAGTCTTCATCGTTGTTTATGTTTGGATTTCTTCATCAGAATCTGCTTCTAATTCAGACTGAGAATCATGATCACTTAAGCCATAGGACCACTTTTAATAATGTGTCGGGCCTCCTTTTGTCCCTATAAATGCATCTGTCCGAGGTAGTATGGACTCAACTAGTAATTGAAAATCCTTTGCGAAAATATTGAGAAACTGTCAGAAACTTTTTCGCATGGATTAAATACAGATAAGAAGCCTCGCTAATTCATTGCCCATTTATACATTTTGTACGCGGTATGACAGATTTTTGTATACTTGCAATACTTTTGTATACTCAACAATAATCTTATGAGGTGGGAAAAGTAAAAGAGGTTAACAGTAGGAAATTTTATGCAGCAAGTTAACCCCTTCCTTCTCGCTCCCGTTAAAATGACAGGGTGAAATTTCTACTTCTATTTCTCGCGCCCGTGATATTTCCGGGCTGGCGCATTCAAAAGTAATGCGCCAAAAATATTTAAACAATATATTTCTTATGCCCAGAATAATGCTTATTACTCAATATATACACCAGATGGCTGCTTTAGACGATTTACAATGTTTTTAGAGATAGTTCATTTATTTTAAACTAGGTGTCAGTAGGAAGGAAACTCGGTACTATTGTTCTGATTGTGATATTGGCCTATGCACCTCATGCTTTAAAATTTATCACACAAGAAAAAATTACTAGTTTTTATTTACGTTATGTGTAAATGCAATAGAATTATGTTTGAATGCTTAAAACATATTTTTTATTTTCTCTCTTTGTTGGAAAGCTAACATTCTGTCATAATAACCCTGAATGTTAGCTTTTCCATTTTCTTTTAAATTTCAAGTTAAAAATTAACTAAAAAATTAAAACTGAATGCAAATATTTTACATACCCTCAGTTTTGTATAATTTTCTTGATTAAAAAATAGGCACTTTTATGACCATTTCTTCAAAATTATGCGACCGTTAAGGGTTAATTAAAAGAAAATTTTATGCAATAAGTTAATTAAAGGAAACGAACACGAAATATCGTGTACAATGCATGAATATAATTTTACGAGTAGAAAATTGAGCAAAGAAAAGCCTTCATTTTTTACTCTAAAGATTTGTGATTGATTTCACTTTCTACTCTCTCTTATCTCATCTTTAATATTGCTTACGGCTTGTAATATGATTACTAATGTGATTGCATTATTGTGTTATTGTTAATCATTAGTTCATTAGACAGACGTAGCATTTCCATTACACAGAAAACAAACACAGTTTTTTTAATATTAATATATATATATATTTTTCATTAGCTAAATGCCACTTTAGCGAATTTATGATCTTGTAAAAATGACATTTTTTAATGCTGAACTGATTCTTTATTTAATTTAGTTTAGTTATATCCACGTCCCGTTTGAAAGAAACACTAGGGCTATTTTGGGATGTGATTTCAAACAATGGTGAGATGATGTGGACAACCATTGAGCTAGAATCCCCTCCCCCCCTTCCAAGCTTCTATACCACTAGTGGGTAGACGTTTGGTCCCAAAGGATTTAAAGTGTACCAGACCCGCTTACACAGCTGTTAGTTGGTATAATCGGGTCTCAAATCTGAAACCATCTGGTTCTGAAGCCGAGACAACACCAAGCCACTACGGCCTAAATACATTTTTAAAGAATACCTTATCAATTTAGAATCTTCTTATGGGTCAATCTACATATCGAATTCTGAAAGTCCATTCTATTTGATTATTTTATGAGAAAATATTTAATTTCACATTTCTCTAAAATATGATCAATATTTCTGAAAGTAATAGTTTAATATCAATTGAATATTTAAATAATAAAACGCATAGGGTGTCTGATAATTAACTATCCCGAAGGCTTCAAATCGAAGATTAATATAATTCGAATAAAATTAAACTTCCTAAACTGTGAATCCTTTGTTATCAGCACAAGTGAGAATTCATATTGGCGATACAATTTCAGCCAATCAAACACAATTTAATGCATCTTGCATTTTGTTTTGGACACCAAGGACAGTGATTGTCCACTATAAATGGAATTACAACAAACCACAGAGCGGAAATTCTGATTTTGCATAATAGAATAGATTGTGATTATTGTAAATTTTAGATTCATTTTAAAATCTAGAAATTAATATCATTGTAACTAGTCTTTCAGTGCGAATCATTAAGTTCTAAAGGTAAACTTATCCCACAAGAGACCAAACGATATTTGGACAGTACGTGATCGTTCGTCTCGTCCAATGATTTCAGAAGACGTGGCGAATGGTGATTGGCCGTTATCTCATTTCCCGCGCGTCGAGTGCTGAGACTGAGATAGCCGATGATTAATGAGCGGTCAATTGACTTCAAAGAGTTCTACTTTGTTTATTTAATTTGACGAAATTGAAGCTGAGTTTATTCTGTGAATATTAAACTTTCCTCCACAATTACGACTACGGCCAGTATTACCATATTGGCCATTTTAGGAGAAAACTGGAAAGTTTCACATCGTTATAAAATCTGCTGTGCAATCGTTTCATTTTTTTTCAGCCACACATTTTGAGTTTTTCGCAAAATTAATCTTAAAATTTGTGTTAATATTGGTGTAAGCAATTGATATGGAATAAAACAACCTTTTCAGCAGAAACATTTGACTGACAGCAAAGCGGAAGACAAAAATAAATTTTGTGTCCAGGTTGAATTTAGTAAGTTGCCCGAGATTGTTATGTAAGAGATTTTAAATCCTGCCTTATCTTTGACGAAGAGTTTTATTTAATTAGACTATTGCTTATTTTTTTGGAAGCAATACAAGGTCTATTTAGAGAGAGATAACAGAGATAACTAAGCCTGAACTATTGTCATTATATTACAATGTAACAAAAATTCGATAACATATATTTTCTTATCAATAATGATATATTGTTTTGCTGTTAGCATGATAATCACGAATTGACATACTCAGAAAAACATAATGACCAGTAAAATCATCAAAAATCGGCGTATAGGAGCCCAAATTCAAATATTATACCTACTTTTATATCATACTGTAATGACTTGATCGCTATCGATCAAATAAGAGATTGGAATTTCAGGCAAGTACTTTATTTACAGCCTTATATATGCACAGAAGAGCAATTTGTTATAATTTAGGATAAATATTATCTATTTACACAACATTTGAAGGTTGGAGGTTTATCGTGAAAAAAAAAAAGAATTCAGAGCAAAAGTTCTCAATTAGTTCGAAGAAAGTCACCAGAAGATGCTAACAGAGGGAAAGCCAGAACCACTACCAGGGTGGAGCTTTGAAATCTCAGTTCGCAATCCAAGGTCTCTCTTTTCAATTTCCTTTCTCCAGCGTCGGCCTATCGCCCAACCAAAATTTCATATTTATGGCTCCACGTGACTTAGGATATGACCATGAATACCACGTCCTAGTAATTGACTGCTCTGGAACACGTGTCAGTGATATTCCTTCTCACAGGGACCTACTGGCATCCAGCTGTTGGACACATTTTTCCTTTGAACAAGCGACAGGTTTCATACCCATAACGAACTTCAGGTGTGGTCTAATAACCATATCCGAACAATTGGCTAAGGAGGGTCACCATTTCGAAATCTTGTGGCTTTTAGCAATGGTGAGTGTGTTTACAGATGGTGGGCAACTGTCAGGAAATGTCGCTAATCGTGAATGGGACAGGGGAACGTTACAATAGTATATCACATTGGTCAAAGCGATCCAAAATAGGTAATATAGAAGTCTGATTTAGTTCCTATATATAGAGTGAGATTGCCTTCCTGAAGAATTTTCAGGGAAAACTTGCCCATATGTATTGTAATGTATTTATTCACCACTGACGAAACCGGACTGCCATTCCCGTTTGAAGTACGATTCATATTTATATTATGTCATTTCATGACTAACCTATTAAATAATTTATAAACAGCTGTATTATAAAAATAAGAAAATTATAAAAAATCTTTTAAAAGCTTTTTATTTTTTATATCTTTGAATGCATAGACAAGTTTCAATACATTTTACCAAAGTATCAATAATTGCAACTTTAAAGTAAGACTAGAGCTATTTTGGGATGAACCTCTAATTCTGTACCGTTTTCAGATGGCAAGACACCTGAAACAGCGACCCTTCCCCATTATTTTACATTATATCAGCTGGTTGAAGTCTGGTACCTATAGATTTAACGCCCACAAAACCCTCTTGAACGACTGTTTCAAAGCGAAATCGGGTGAAGTGAGTAATTAAAAATACAGTTATTTCCACAAAACTTCAAAATTCTGAAAAATACTTGATATTTTTAACTATATATAACTTTTTAAAAATACATTACTGTTTAGAAATTAATAGAAATAGATAGAATAGGCGTATTATTCTTACAAATATTGATGTATATAATTTTATGCAAATGTAATAAAACAAATTTGATATTTATGTACTAAAATTTGAAGCAAAAAAATCGTTTTGTATGAAAGGCAAACAAATGCAATTTTTTACTGTGTGATGGATAAAAACTATACAGATATGCTGAGAGTCAGCCTTTGGAGAACCGTTGGGACGTACACTTGGGCATATATATATATATATATATATATATATATATATATATATATATATACATTCCGTATTTTTTTTTTTTTCTTTTCTTCTTCGTCTTCTTCTTTTCATGTTTTTCAAAACGAGAAACTGACAAAAAAGTCGTGATGAAAACAAAACAAAACAAAAACCCTACTACCTCAACTACTTGAAATACGAATTTATTACCTTCCTAAAATTACCTTCCCTTACCTTCCTTAAATGCTTCCTAATTGGAATATTTGCTATTATTTGAATTCCTTTAAGGTATCCGACTACATTAAAAACATTAGCTATCTACCACAATGGTGAATTTTTTTAAAATTGTTATTTCTTATAGTTCAGAATTTCCTTTTTCCTAAAACCATTTATGTTTTCTAGGAAAAAGAAGACCTCATTCAGCGTCACATATTTTTTCAGGTATATTTCTAAAAATTTTCTTTCACTTCCATTTTCTCAAAACTTTCATTTTCAAAAAAATTCTCCACAGTTAACACGATATCTCAAAAACTAATAAAAGTATTTACTCAACAATTACAGCGTGTGTTTTAAATAATATGGGCAATGAACGGAATCAAAAGTTTTAGTGTTGGAGTAATATTTTTTCATCTAAAGGTGTTTTAACAAAAATTAAATTTCGAATTTAGGGAAGAAATGCATGTATCGTATATTTTTACCCATCACTTCTTTGAATCTCAAGATTTTTTTTAGATTTTGGTTCATTTCATTCTTCGTTACGAAGTTGTGTGCGAAGAAAAATAGGATTGCTGCATTACCATTTTGTGTAGAGTGTTAACCGTTTTAGTTTAAGGTATCCGACTACATTCGAAGGAAATTTTTTGAAAAACTGGATTTTTTAAATATTATTTGAGGTTTTTAGATGTATTGTGAATTATAAACACTATAAATACAAAAACATTATTTGAGAATATAACATATTTTGAGAAATAGGAAAATTTGAGGTAAATTTTAGTGAAATTGAACCAAAACGGTTAACACTCTACCCAAAATGGTAATGCAACAATTCTATTTTTCTTTGTGCACAAGTTATAGAATACCATGATGAATGAAACGAACCCAAATCTAAGAATCATTTCGGGATGCAAAGAAGTGATGGGGAAAAATATACGTATAGATCCATTTTTCCCATAAATTCACAACTTGATTTTTCTAAAAAACCCTGTAAATGAAAAGCATTTCACCAATGTGAAATGAGATTGAAGTGAAAGACGCATTTTGGCTGAAAATTATATTTTGCCGAAAATTCCTCAGTATAATAGGCAAGACCTTCCTTTTCTAAGAAAAAACAAACTGTTTTGGAAAGAGAAAAGTCTGAATGACAAGAAATAACACTTTTTAAAAAAAAATCGCCAATGTGGTTAAATACCAGTGTTTTCATCGTAGTCGGACACCTTAATTTCATTAAAATTCACTAAAAATTTTCATTTTTCGCAAAACATATTATTTTTTCAAATAAGATCGTTATATTTATAATGTTTTGTATTATAATTTACAATACATATGCAAACCATAGTTTTAGCTAGTTTTTAAAAAGATATAATTTAAAAAAATTCAAACGTAGTCGGATACCTTAATAATAATGCGTTTCAAGTGACTTTTTTTCATTTTAAACTATTTAATTATTTTTCACTTAATTGCAGATTAAAAATTAAAAATTCAATAATTCGATGCGCGTCTCAGACACGTCATTGTATGCGATGTGGTTAAAAAAGATATCTGACTTAAAAAAAAAAGAATGACTGAATCAGAAAAAAGGCACTGTTTGAAGAACATATAATTTACAATCACAAGCCATGCATACAAAAGGGAGGGCGGATCTAGCTTACGTACTGTCATCCATGATTGTTGTTCTGTAACGAAGTTCAATGCCATGGTCATTAGGTAGACATGTTTGTTTTATACGTTGAAAGTTTCTTTTTCCCAGACTGCACTCGGAACACAAGATTCCAATCCAAGCAGCTGACTAAGACTGATTCATCAAAAAATTTAAAATTTACAAAAAAGCAAGCATATTTAATTTATTTCCCATATTATTTCTATTAACTTTCCTTTCAGGTTCATTCATTAAGGTATCCGACTAAGTTTAAAGGAATTTTTTTTAAAAAAAATATTTATGATTTTTCGATGTATTGTCAATTATAAACACTATAAATACAAAAAGTTATGTAAAAATATAATATAATTTGAGAAACAGGAAAATTTTTCCAAATGAAATTTAACCAAAACGGTTCACACTATACACAAAAATGTAATGTAGCAATCCTATTTTTCTTTGCACACAAAATATAGAATGTAATGATAAATGAATGAACCAAAGTCTAAGAAACATTTTGAGATTGAAAGAATTTATGGATAAAAATTTACAAATATATGGATTTTTTCCATCAATTCACAACATAACTTTTCAAAAAACACCTATAAATGAAAAAGTGTTTCACCAACAATAAAACTTTTGGTTTATTTCATTGCCTATATTATTTAAAACGCACTCTGAAATTTTTATGTAAATACCTCTATTAGTTTTTGGGACTTCATGTTAACGGTGGATAGTTTTTATAAAAATTGACATTTTGGAAAAATGGAACTTAAAGAACAAATTTTAGCTGAAAAATATGTGATCCTGGATGATAGCCCAAGCCTTCTTTTTCCTAGAAAAGACAAACCGTTTTGGAAAGAGGAAAGTCTGAACTACAAGAAATAAAAATTTGTAAAAACATTCGCTATTGAGATCCGTAAACAGTGTTTTTAACGTAGTGGAATACCTTAATATTTCTTATATGAAGGAGGTCTAATTTTGAGTATACGAAAGTTTCAAAATTCTTCAAAAACTACTTAGCCGTAAAACAATCAAATTTCGCAAATTTGATTTTAAATTCACTGCACTCCCGAGTATCCGATCTAATGGGATGGAAGAACTGACCGGATAACAAAAAAGACAGGTAGGTCGCAGTTCTGTGACCTCGTTTCTTTGCCACAATGCAAAGTTTTTATACCAAAATTCACTGCTGTATTACGCATTTTATCACACCTAATTGAGTATTCAACCTTCCATTTATTTCAATTTAAACTCGGCCGCTGCCCCTATGAATCATAAAAGCAATTGACGGTAACGTTCTTGAACAGGTTCCTCTACAGAAGTTCCTGTTTTGGTAGTTTGTATATGTTTATATAATGCATTGCATGTTTCAAGAATTTTCAAGAGAAAAAATAAGTTAAAGGATACAAACTATCCACATCTCATAATAAATTCTGTAATGTCCACTTAAATACAGAAAACGTAAACAAAGCATTAACGTAAACCATAGACCAAATTCTTAACACATTAAAGGCGGGAGTCGTAGTACTACGATTTGATCCGCTTTACCTAGAATACTTTCGTCAAGATGTGTTAAGAAAATTGAACAAACAGATTTTACTTTTCCCTGATAAATGAATGGTTAAGCAGATGTGAAACGGCATTCTTAAGAATAAAAACTTGCAATTTGAAGGTTTTGAAAAAGTCTTTAATAGATGCTTTGCCTGCCTCATTTGATTGCGTTAAAAGAAAACTAGGCTGGATAATTGAGAACCAGATACTCTGCAATGTATTGAATAATTTTTTAAAACAATTAAAATGTCGAAAAAACCAGGAAATTTCATTTTAAATATTATATATTAATAGCAGAGAAAATGAATTGACAATCGAATTTGTTCTA
>JAPMOQ010016150.1:3208365-3245757 GCA_026543055.1 Argiope trifasciata | reverse complement strand
ATATATACCTGCTGATTATATACTTATGTAATTATATATACTGATTTTCAAAAATGAAACACAGGTACCAGCATTAGGACTTGTGGCTGTGTTTTATTTATATTAGTCATCAGATATCAATGCAGAATTTAAAGTATTCTTTTTTCAAATGACAACTTTAAAACTATAGAAAATATGATTATATGAATATCTTTTAAAGTTTTCTAACTTTATTACATAACTTACTTCAGCAATCAATTAAAATAAAAAAATCCTTTATAATTATAGCAATAGTAATGTTTAATAACAATGTAATAAATGTTTGTATATTAAGAGTAATAAAATAATATAAAAAGAAGCCATTGTGAGAACTTTATAATGCTGGCAAGCCAAAATAAATCTTTGCTATAATTTCAACCCAGGTATATCACAATGTTTTTGTTACTTATGGTATCTTAGAAGGTTGTTGACAGAAAGCCGTCATCGATTTAAACCGAAATGAGCGTCTCTTGTTTGTTCAATTGAGCCACTAGAGACAAGAGTAAGAGTTGACTACTTCACATTTGCTTGCACAGTCCCTTTTTACAGGGCCACATTCATACAACCCACAAATAGAATACAGAAGAACAACCATGTCCGAACTGGGAATTTAAGATCATGGGGAAGACACGTTACCCCTATACCAGGATGCCGGCCATGTCACAGTATTTCGTGAAGTAAGCATAAGTAAAAATGGTATGAACATTTCGGATTTTATTTTGATATATGTAAGCTGTATGGATTAAAGGCAATCAAAGTACCTATTAGCGTCAACCAAAAGTTACCTACTTGACCCAATTTCGCTGTTTTCTATAGATATTTACTATAAATTCTTGGTTATTAAATATTGTTAAATATAGTTATCGAAGTAGTGTTAAAAATGATATAGTAGAGTTTGAAACCACTTCTCAGAATTTTATTTTTAGTCGTTCCCTGCATACATATTAGATGCCATATTCTTTTGATAGACGTTTTGATGAATAATTTTCGTATGTAATATGTGTATTAAAAATTTCGTCGTACTCTTCTATAATCAAAAATTTCAGTAATGCACTCCATTAGTACAAATAAATAAATAAAAACTCAAACAAGTAAACATTTACTAAGTTTTAAACCTTTAAAAGCTTTAAAATGTAGAAGAACGCTTGAAGCGCGTTATTAGCTGCCCTGCAGAAGTTTCACTTAAACGCGCTAGACGCGTTACAGACGACGAAGAGGTTAAATTGCTTGCAATGATGCATAGCAAAAAAAATTGAAATTATAAATTAATATTTCTGCAGAAAAGGATTATACACAAATTAATGAGATTTTTCCTGTAAATTGATCGATCAATCTATAAAATTACTAGCTCATTCAAAAATTATTGCAGAAACTGTCAGTAATAGAACACGAAGTGATCCTAAAAAGCTTAAAAGAAAAATTTGATACTTTTGGTCCTTAAATTACTGCAATGAAAAGGCTGATTGTGCTGCGAAGACGGCCCTACATAGTCTGATGTTAAAGATTGATAATTTCATTCCAAGTGTTTGAGAGTGTGCAGATGGGGAGAAAGATAGCTATTTACTATCCCGAAAGGACTGTTAGTTTGACTGTCCTGTCAATGTAAGGTTTGGCAATACTTATTCAGCAGTCGGCCTCAACGATTCATGTTAATACTGTAACCTTCAATGGTGGCGGAGTTGTCGGCTGTATACAAGAAGAAGGCTCTACATAGTCTACCACGACCATGTACTCACTCTGATCTGTTAGCGACATATGATAAGTATATACTTTTTGTTTGGTAAGAATTCTGGGATGGAGAAATACAAAATAAATTGCATTTTATTAACCCTACTATTAACTTGTGGCATGATATCTCAATCAGAAGAGCAGGTGTTAAATTAACCAGACAACGCATTAATCACACTCGACTTACGTACAAACATCTTTCTTTGTGACAGATGTGCTCAAACTGTAGTGTCAATCTTATAGTTTTACACAATTTAATTCAATGTCCTAAGTTTAATTCTCATCATATGCGGTATTTTAATTCTTTAACATCGAAGATACGTGAATTGGTGGGAGAACACATTCACAAGAATACCTTTGAAATTTTAAGAGCCATAGATTTTATCCATTTTATATAAATACCATAAGGATTTTAAACATTTTCTTGGAATTTTTTATCTAATTGGAGTTCTAATTTTAAGACCTGTATCCTTTAAACAAATTAAGCTTTGATTTTATAAAAGCAAAACTTTGTTTGTATTATCATTTATCACCACACCACACATCCGTTTCTAGAGCTCATGGCCCCTTTCCGGTTTGGTATAGATGTAGGTGGACTTTATTAAACAAAAACAAATACACAAGAATTAGTGAGAAAGATACAAACAAATGACAAATGTATTTTAATCCTTGAAGAAACATTTTCTTTAATAAGATCATTTGGTAATAAACACATACCACTTGATTTGCCTCAGTATGGTCAGCTTTGACCCTTGCGATTTAAAAATCCAAACATCCATCCATCTTTGAACCTTAAGGTATCCGACTACGTTCGAAGGAATATTTTTGAAAAATTTAATCTTTTTAAAACTATTTAAAACTATGGTTTTTAGATGTATTATCAATTATAATACAAAACACTATAAATACAAAAAAATTATTTGAAAATATATATTTTGAGAAATAGGAAAATGAGTAGAAACTTTTAATGAAACTCAATCAAAACGGTTAACACTCTACACAAAATGGCGATGCAGTCATCCTATTTTTCTTTGCACACAAGTTTTAGAATGTAATGAACCAAAACCTAAAAAAGATTTTGATATACAAAGAAGTTATGAGTAAAATTGTAAGTTTACATGCATTTTTTCCATAAATTTTCACCTTAATTTTTCTAAAAACATGTATAAATGAAAAAGTGTTTCACCAGCAATCAAACTTTTGGTTCATTTCATTGCCTATATTATTTAGAACTCACGCTGAAATATTAACATAAATACCTCTATAAGTTTTTGAGATAGCATGATAACGGTGGATAATTTTTATGGAAATTAAAAGATTAAGAAAACAGAAGTTAAAGACAAATTTGAGCTCAAAATTATGTCATTCTGGATGATAGGCCAGTCCTTCCTTTTCCTAGAAAATATGATCTGTTTTGTGAAGAGGAAACTCTGAATTCCAAGAAATAACAATAAAAAAATAATTCGTAAATGTGTTCGGTTATCAGTACCTAAGTACGGATACCTTAAATTAACTATAAAATTTTAAAATAGGAATTTGAGACTCAAAAATTTACTATTATCATCGTCATTCTAAGTGTAGTGACTTAAACCACTTTCGTTTGTTTTAAGAGTAACAAATGGAAAGTATAAGTTGCGGGGAGGGGGAGAAAGCACCCCAAAAAGCGAAGGGAGAAAAGTATCAAATTGTAGGGTGCGGAATAAGATAAGAGCAAAGTGTTTCGAGGGTGCTGGTGATAAAAAGTACAGAACTACTGTGGAGAATTCCTCTTTCAAACCATTTGGCGTCGCTTTATTTTGGAGGGGGGGGGGACCCTATTTATTTGTTTTTATTATCAGATTGGTTAAACGCCCATATCTCTACACCGTATTTTCCCCCCGTTCTGTGGCTGTGGCGCTTTTTTTTGGCGCCTTTTTTTTTAATCTTAAATACTTCCAGGAAAAATATTTTCATTCGAATCTAGGCCACATAGTTTTTTTTTCTTTTTCTAATGGTTTTTTGTAGTTTATAAAAGGTAAAACAACATTTTTTAGGATAATTTTTTTTTCGATATTTCCATCTAACTGAATTTTTTTTAAAAAGGAATTCAGATATGAATTTTAAAACGAAAAAGTGATATTACTATAATTTTAATGTTTCGAAATAATAAAGACTGTTTTTAAAAATATATATTCGTTTGTATATTAAAAATTGAAAATAATTTTAATTTTTTAACTAAATTTTTGCCCGATATTTCTATCTAATTGAATTTTTTTTTTATGGAATTCAGATATGAATTTAAAAGCGAAAAGTGATATTACTATAGTTTTAATGCTTCCAAATAATAAGTCTATTTTTTAAATATAATTTCATTTGTACATTAAAATAAAAAATATTTTCATTTTTTAATTAAAAACATTTTAAATTTTATTATTTAGTAACTGCAAAATATTAAATAATAATTCAGATAATAATCATATGTTCTCTAATTAGCTGCAAATTCAAATGTGTATGATTATGAAAAAAAAAATTCAAAACGGTTTACAATATGGGCAGTTGAGCCAGAAATACCAAATTAGGAATGTAGTTGCTTTTTGTGTTCTAAGCACTAACTTAGAAAAGGCATTTTAAACCTTCGTTTTTAATTGAAAAGTAATAAACAAAATTTATTTTTCTAGAATATTTTTGTTTATGCATATATTAAAAAATAGAAAATAATATTGATTTTTCAATCGATAAAATTTTAAATATCATTAGTTATTAATTATTACTTTTGATAATATTTATAGGCATGTATATCATCATTTATATTTGTGATGATTAAAAAAAAATAGTTCAAAGTGACCTATAAAATGGACAGTTGAGGCTAAACTTCCAAATTTGGAACGCAGTGTACTGAGTAGCGCCCTCTATGTGCGAACTAGATAAAACACCAGAACGAGAAAAGCCATGATAGAGTGACATCAGAATGGGTATTGTGTGTAAAACGATGTGTTTCGAGAAATATGGTCTCCTGTAAATAAACGGTCCGTTTAAAACTTGAAACCACTTTATATCTTTATATATGTGTACTTACGATCGATGCAATTAGTTGCCTATTAAAAAAATCTTGGTCGTTGACCTTTATTGTTCTTAAGAGATGTCACAACAGTGACGTTTTGAGTACTAAGTACTATGAAAGAGTACTTAGTACCACTTTTGAGTGCTTACTACGAAAAAACCTTTCAAATTTTAATTAGATTTTTAATTAAAAAATAATAACTTTTATTCTTTTTGTACAATTTTTTTCTAAATATTTTAACAAGTTTTGAAAAATAATTTTATGCACATTTTACTATGATAATTTTAATAATTTAAGTAATTCAATTTATATTTAAGCATGTAGTGCCGAAATTAAGTATAATTCTTGTAAGCACGTGATTGCTGATGTATGATTAACACTTTAATAACAGGCTCGAAAAACATGTCTATGACAACCGGAACAACTATTAGTGTCAGCTAACACAACGCGTCTAAGATACTATAGCGGAAGGTCATTGAACGGTGCAATCCCACTTTCTGTGTGATGATTGATGAACGTAAACAACTGCGGATATTGCTTTTAATTTTGTATCCGCTCTATATTTCTTTGATTAGGGATGATAATTGCTCAATTGCCTGTTTTTAAACTTATCACAAAAAAGTAAAATATTATATTTGTGGTATTAAGGCAACACATTCTGATCAAAAATCATGCAAATACCGAATTTTTTTTATTGTCTCATTTGATAAAGCCGACTTTTCTAAATATGTCTAAATATGTGTTTTTTTATATAATACAGTTAAGAATAAATAAATATACATTTCGTAGGAGTTTCAGGCTGTTCTATGAATTTCATATCAAGTTATTGCAATTTGAAATCTTTAAATTCATTTTTCTCCCTGTTGTAATTTTGTTTACGTGCTGTTCTTCGAAAGTCAAAGGCTTTTTTAAATATCGATGTATAGATTTTAAATTTTTTGTGAATGTTCCTAAATACAAGTTTTATAAAACTTACTATTGAATTTGCCTTAAGATGCATAGTTATTTTTTTTAAGTGTTCGAACTCAAAATATGTTTTTTTTCACATTTTTTCTATGTTTAACAATGAAAATGTTTATAATTAAATAATTATTATCAGGAGGATAAATTCCATCGTAACTTTTATGTAATATATAGCTAATTACATGGAAAAAAATTGTGAAAAAATTTTAATACTTAAAAAAGTTTTAAGGATTTTAAAAATTCATTTTTTTAATTAAATTTTTTCAAAAACTGTTGAAATAATTCAAAATTTTTTTGTGGTCAGTTATAGAATGCTATTTAAGATAAGATACACTTAAAATCTAATTTCAAACATTAAAATTTAAAAAAAATTAGATGGTACCGTGTCGCCTTAAAAAATATGCTACTGTTTACTTTTATTTCATGAATATATTCGCACATGTCTTATTGCATGAATTTATATAAAAAAAAATTTAAATTAATTTTTCAAAAATATTGCCAGTTATTAAAGAGTTAAGAATAAATTTAAAATCTGTACTAATAATAAAGATGTATGTGTGAGTATGTTGGAGCTTCAAAGCCAGAACATTTGTCCTAAAACTACAAAATGTGGCATATATAAAATTTGGATGGGGAGAATGTCCATTTCGGCGCTGGTTCTTTGATATTTTAATTACATAGTTAAAAATTGACATCTTTATTATTAGATAAATGATAGATAATTTGATTTGATTTATTATTAGATGATTTTATGGTGTTTAAATATTTTTCTACGATAATTGCAGAAAATACATTTTACACAGTTTCTAACTTTAACAAATTGTCTTTCTATTGAAATTAATTTAATAGCATTACGAATTTTCGTTGAATTTGGGATTTTTCAAGAAAAAATTATTTGCTTTCGTAATTTCCAACAACTAGCGCCTGAAATTCAATCAGTTTTTAATAATTTATAAAATATTCAGTCGCATGATTGGCATCTATTAATGAAATCGAAAGAGAAAGGATTCTATTTAATACCTGCGTAATTTACAAAACAAATTAAAAGAAATTATTATATTTCAGAATTTAGCACATAAATAAAGCATACATTGAACTTTTTAATTGCGTTATGATGTAATGAGACAAGTTTCCATTGGAAATGCCTATGTACAGAAAGAACATAACACATGAAATATTATTCAAATAACAAGCTTTAATATCTGACAATTTGAGGAAAATCAGGGACCTAAATTTAAGCCTAAACTATTTAACAGAAATTAATTATAGCCAATATCCCATCGAACTACTTTCTTCTTCTTGCGTATAGTCGACCACCCCGCCACCATTGAACGTAGCAATGCCGACAGGATTTGTTCTGGTTGACTGCTGTCTTAAGTGTTGTCCATCCTTACATTGACCGATCCGTCAAACTAACATTCTCTGGGAGGTAGTTAATAACTGTTCTTCTTCCTCACCTTCAAACATTTAGCAAAAAACTGACAATCCTTGACATCGCGTCCTTCAGGATTTTGAGATTACCTGGTACTGTACCCAAATCATGATTTTTCAATCTTCAGGTTATACAATACATTCCTTTAAATAGTGGTAAACAATATCAATTCCTCCACTAATGCATTTATTATCTTGCGTTTTTCCAAGTCTCTGGAAATATGCGGTTTCAGGTTCGAGACTCGATTCCACCGAAGATCCGTCGTGTGAGGGGGTCTCTTGCACGTTAAATCTGTCAGGCCAAAGTCCTCCCGCTGGTGTGGTGTGGTGTGGAGAGGGGGGTGCCACTTCAGTTGTCGTCCTCGTCATCTGACCGTGGTTCAAAATTACGAGGTCCGTCCCAAAATAGCCCTCGTGTTGCTTTAAACGGGACGTTAATATAACTGAACTGAACTGAACTGGAAATATGCAGGAAATCTCCCATGATCAGACATAATTTGGATTATCGATGGATGGTAGCTTCCTATTTTTATTTCTGGATTAGGAATAAAGTCGAAAGTTACTCTTCCTTTTTTTTTTGGACATATGCCACCTGTCAAACCATTGTAGTTTTATTTCTTCTCTAAATTCCCCTTTTAAGACACCAGTTACTATGATATCAACACTCTCTTTCTTTGTCGCCATCTTTGCATTGTGATCTGCCTTTTCATTACCATATATCCCAATATGGGTCGGCAAACCACCTGGTTGCCAAAGGAGACTAAAATTTAATAAAAATAAACTATTGTAAAACAGTATAATGTTACGATATCTCAGATGAAAGATTCGAATCTCTTTTTATTATTTTCTTTTTACTGAAAACTCTGAAAAATCACTATATTATTAAAGACGTCTGGAAATCATCATAAATACAAGAAGAACCAGAAACAATACTTATTAAGATTTCTCTTAAAGGATCTAAAATGATGTCGAGTTTGTAAATAATGTAGAGTCAATAAATCATTCTGCATACTAACATTTGATAAGCAGGAGTAGTCTCCAGGAAACTTTCACGCATATTCTCTAATCAACATACTATTGTAATATTTATCACATTCCAATGGCGAATATTAGTTATCATATTCCATTGGCGAATAATAGTTATCAAATTGTCTATTATATCTGATATTTAGCGGTTAATCACTAAACAGAAGCTAATAAAAAAACTCAGAAAATCGAATGCTGTAGAGGACCAAAACTCTTTATAACTTCATTATGAGGCAGATAAAAATAATAGGCACGTTTCAGGAATAGTTATTTAATTAGTTTCCAAGTTCTACATTTCAAAAGACAAAACAAACGCGAGCACGAAAAAACATAACATACACTTAGATTACAATCTAATAAAGACCGAATCACAAGAAGGATCATAGAAAATACATCTTGATGTTAAGAAGGTAACGCCATCTGTTAGAGTTATATCACCGCTCAATTTGTGTGTTTTGCAAGCATCTATATCATCCTATTGAAACAAGAATTTTACACCTAATTACAATTGCATTTCCAAACCCATAAACCAAATTTCATTCATTTAAGTTATTGAGTTTAATTATCGTATCTAAACGCTTTGAAATTATATACCTATAGAAGGTCAACTTATATTCGGATTTATTTCCAAATTTGAAAAGTAATAGCGCATCAAATGTTGAATTTGTGCAAACAATTTTATTGATCTTTGTTTTGTTGTTTAATTTTGGAGCATTTTTTTCTGCTTGTTAGTATCAAAATAGATTTTTAAAAATACTTACAATGGTTAAAAATTAGCCAAAATAATAAGCGTGGCACAAACATATATTTTCTTTTAAATTGACACTTACACCAGAACATCTTAATTGGTTATATCAAACAATTATTTTCAAAAATAAATTTAAAGCCATCATCAATGTTTTTTTAGTTGATATTCGAAATTAATACTTCCCGCGTGCTTTCATCTTCGTTATCTAATTTCGTTAATCAGTACAGTTTTAACCATGCAAGATTAAAAGCCTAAAGGTTAGTTAAAAAGATCGTCATAACCTCGATCAATGTGTTAATTAATCTAAAGAAAAAAATAACTACGCCTGACTTCGTGATCTAAACTGATTAACTAGCGAGATTACGCTCATTAATTAATCAGAAGGGATAATAGAGTCAAGTGATGTTCGATTCTTTTGTTAGTTATATTTCTTCAGTAAAGCATCATTTCTTTCTAATTATTCATTAGTAGGGATGTTTTCACCTTTATTGAGTTATGAACATTAATTTTGTTAGCCAGATACTTAAAGTCTCATGTTTAGCGGTGAAATATCGCGGATTTAGTAGATTGATCAATAGGGGTTGGCGAGGATTTTTTCAAGAAACATGAATTGGTTATTATGTAACATTGCACTATCAAAGAAGCATCCTTTCAATAGATCCCCTGCCATCAAATTTGATAGAATAATTGGAATAATTTAAGAATATATTATTTTGGTAATGTCTTTTCCAAATAGTACATTTCAAAATGTTTTGTTGTATACTCAAGTAGTTCAAAATTTCATAAATTTGTATGCCTATGTTGTGGTAGCTTTATGATCCAGATAACACACTCAAAATTAAGTGAGCACTTTTAGTCCTGTGGTCATGTTACCTGGCTACGAACAACAAAATTGCGAGTTCTGGCCTAGCTATTGTCAATAGTAATAGTCAAATAGTTTTGTGGGATGTTTGCCTCCATTCAGAACTATGATAATCACACCTTTCTAATTAACAAAATTATTCTGTGATAAATTATCTTTCAGAGGTGATATACTTGACTATTGATTATAATGATCAAGTGGTTCAAAATTCCATAAATTTATATGCTTATGTAGTGGCAGTTTTATAAGACATTGGTGACCTTAAGAAGATGACAATTACACAACCTTCGTACAGCTGTTGTGGCATCTTCTGCCGAAATAAAAAAAATAATGGCGATAAATAATCAGCCAGTAAAATAAATAAAAAGGAAGCTGATAAATACTCAACCGATAAATAAAAAACGGCGATAAATAATCAGTCAATAAAAAAGGGTGAAAAATAATCAACACATACATAAAAAATGGTGATAAATAATCAGCTAATAAAATAGATAAAAATGAAGCAGATAAATAATCAGCCGATAAATGAAAAAATGGCAATAAATAATGTCAAAAAAAAGGGTTATAAAAAATCAGTCAATAAAAGAGAAAAAAATGAAGCTGATAAATAATCAGGCAATAAAATAGATAAAATTGAAGTTGATAAATAATTAACCAATAAAAAAATGGTTAAGGCGCATTATAATCAACAGTCAAGTACATCTCCTCTGAAAGATAATTTATTACAGAATAATTTTGTTAATTAGAGAGGTGTGATTATCTTATTTCTACATGGATGCAAACATCCCACAAAACTCGTTTCTGGAACTCAATAGTCTTCTGGACTTTTGAGAATTCGAGTTTTGTCTAAAATGAGCAAATTATCCCAGATGACGTGATATATCATGATAATCAATAGCAGTTAAGTAATTGAAATAATATTCAAAATGATTAAGTGAATAATTACACACTTTTAAAAACAAAATTGAATCGTTTCAAGTCATTCAAAGAACTTCCAGTTTCTACATTGTATTTAATTATTTGAGTTCCTTGGCATATTTTGTCATCCTTAAGAATATCGCTTGATACTCTTACCAGGATGAAATCTAAACTTTAGCTATATGACTCCAAGTCAAAGATTGATGTTAAGATTGGTCACCTTATTGCAAAATATGCCCTTCGGTCCATTTTGATCTCTTTTTCCAAAATGGTTCACACCCATGATTTCTTGTGAAATGTAATGGATCAATCAGATTGTCAGCTGAGCGTACAGTTACAATCAATCTCTTGTACAAGAGCGTTTTTGTCCTGTTTCTGCTATTCAGGATTGATTGAATGGAATTCTTCCTCCCCCCTGCTGTTTTATATATACGAACAGTATGGGGAAAAGGAAATGATCTACTTTATTTTAACACTAAGATTATTCGAATATCTGAAGGACTTTTGAACTGTCTAAATGCTCTTTCGGGTAAAAGTTAACGATACAAATTTTCGAATCAAAATAATCGAAACTTATTTCAGATGCCATTTTTATTCTTTAAACGCATATCTTTAAAAATTTTATTTTATATTTTTTATTGAAAAATTCACATCAATGACATTATGTCCTTAATGTCGCATTTCTTCACATTCATGACATTATGTTCAAAGACCATTGATTCCATTTAATATATTAGAATTTCCAAAAAATTTTATAGAAAAAAAGTATTGCTTGTTTTAGAGGACTGCAGTTTGTAACTAAGAAAAGTTAAAGTTAACAGTATTTTCTGACTTTTACTTTATTGCAGTTTGGAACTAAGGTGAGTTGAGTCTTTGGGTTTTACTTCATTCTTCATACTGATAATTTCTTTCAACTTAATAATCCTAAATTACACCAAATGATCTGCTGCTTCATAGCGCAACCAAATACCACATACATTTCAGCAAATAATTGCCATCTTAAAATACTATAGCATGTACAGTTTTGTTTTGATAAGTTTAGCATTAATTACATCTCTTTGGAAGCAATACTGCTGTTTCAGGATGAATTGCAAAATTTTGAGCTTTCGTCAAATGATGGAGGAAACATCTGAATTGGAAGCCTTCGAATTCGAGTTTCTTCACTATACAAAAGGGACGATATGTGGTCTATAAAGACAGATATTCGAATTGATAGACCGACAAAGTCAGAATGAATAAGACATTCGAACCATCCAGGATAAGTTCGAATGCAGGTAAAAACACTGAATGTACGATGGACATTCGAACCTAGAGATTAGACCTAACCATTATGTCATCACAGCAAACGCTACATCAGAATAAAAACAGATAGTTTTATATACTATTAACAAGTTAACTGCTAACCATGAGAAGTTCACTGACCATTGAATTTTCCGAAAGCGAATTATGGTGAGGATATTAAAAAATTTTTCGCGTCAACTTTGTCCAACTCTATTTATCAACATGTCAAATTTTGTACATGTATTCAAGTTTCAATTCAGTGGAATGTTTGTTAGTAAAATGGCAACAAATAACCTAAAAAGTATTGAGATTTTTCGACGATCTTGCCTGTGCTCTGTTCATATTAAACCCGACACCAATTATGCCTTAATGAACAATTTAAAAAGAAAAGGATGTACTGTTTGCATTTTTTAATCAGCTACGGATTTCTCAAAAATTTTACAATGCATGAAATTTTGACTGGGTTGAATTTAATGAAATAAATCAATTGACTGTTCCTTGTATATTGCGCAATTATACAGCATGAAGAAGTTGTATATCAGCAGGAGACAGAATGGTAAGTAAACCAAGTTGTCAATTAATTTTTTATTAAATATTTACAATGTTAGTTTTTAGTTTAGTTTTAGTTATATTAACGTCCAGTTGTAAAGTAACTCTAGGGCTATTTGGGGTCGGAACTCGTAATTTTGAATCACGGTCAGATGACGAAGACGACACCTGAGCTCGCACTCTCCTCTCTGCCTCATATCGACTCGAGGGCGTTTGGATTTGACGAATTTTTAGTGCAACAGATCGCCTTATACGACGAATTTTTGGTGGTCTCGATCCCTCCGATTCCGAAGCTTTGAACCTTACTTCCAGGCCACGGCGACCCTAAATATTCACAAAGCATTACAAATCGAAAGCAGGAAAACGCAATTCAAAACTTCTTTTTTTTAAGTTTTTCGGAGAAATGATAAATGAAGAA
The DNA here is from genome assembly GCA_026543055.1 of Argiope trifasciata. Taxonomy (NCBI): domain Eukaryota; kingdom Metazoa; phylum Arthropoda; class Arachnida; order Araneae; family Araneidae; genus Argiope; species Argiope trifasciata. The sequence continues at coordinate 3,232,775 of JAPMOQ010016150.1, read as the reverse complement.
AGTCTCTACACATGAATTTACTTGTATCCTGTTAATATTGCAGTAAATATTGTAGATATATAACCTCATTCCTCTAGCTTTCATTTTTCTTAATATTTGTAGAATAAAGTTTTTGCTTGAGATTTATGATTTTTCAAAAAATAGATTTTAATATTGAAATTTGAAAAAGAAGTATATGGTGGCTTTTCATTATGTTTGACAATCACAGAACAATCATTTAATAAAATGTATGAATTCACCCATGCATAGCCATCGATAACTTTTTGGCAATGCAAATATCCCCATTTGTTTTATATTGCTCTCTAGCTCAAATTGAATTGAACGATAGCTTTAGATTTCAGTCTACAAAAATATTCGCTCAATTCCTTTACCAGCAACTCTTGCAGTTGTTGTATATTTAGTTGGTAACGGAGGAAAATAACACAAATTTAATGATCCGGAAGACATATTTTTTTATTTGGGAATTTACTTTGACTATGTTAAAAATAAAACTTAATGATTGTTCTTATAATGGCATTTGTTTACAAATTTTTTTATAGATTGATTTAGAGTTGACTGCTCATAGGCAGCTAAACAGACAATCAATTGAAAAATTGGCTTAAACCAAATCGATTTTAATTCTTTGTTTTGTGTTGTATTCAATATATGTTTAGTGGAATTATTTAGAGTAATGATTGTTTTTACAATGGCATTTGTTTACAATTTTTTATATATATTGCTTTAAAGTTGACTGCTCATAGACATCTAAATAATCAATCGATTAAAAATTTAATCCAAATCGATTTTAATTCTTTGTTTTATATTGCATTCAATATATGCTTAGTAAAAGGATTTAGAGTAATTTTAGTATGAGAATGCTTATTCATTTTTTATAAGTGAAAAAGGCTTTTTATACCTTTATTAAGCCTTCCTTCTTTATGAATAAATAACAGTGTTTAAGAGTTATAACAGATCTTATGTTTAAAGATTATAACAATAAATTACATATTGGGGAATTATATCTCGTTATTATACAATTGTAAATATTTTCGTAATCAGCATACTTCGAAGTTTATATTTTTACTAACAAACTGTTTCGAGCGTTATATTTGAGATTAATAAATTTTTAGACTCAGAAGTAGAAAAATTATGCAATTAGTTGCTGTAATCGGGCACGCAGTTGAATGAGAAGGAATTAAAGATTCTTACAGAATAGCTTCAAGAAAAAGCCCACTTAATTAAAACGTGAGGGGTCAATCAGAACTCCAATTGATCAGAGGTCTCACTCTGTGTTTCCATGTTATACTAGCTTGAAGAAACTGAGTTGTTTCATCGATTGACGTTCTAGTTGACAGTTTAGGTTTCAATTAAGTGAAATTTTTAAAAATTATTCTAAGGCTTCAATACCTCCCCACTCTGCGATGTATCCGATTCTGGCATCTAATTACAGATTGTTTTGTTCAAAATTCTGTAGATTTTCAATATTTTAGAAAGTATCAGATTAGAGAATAACGATAGGTCCACATTAGCGAAGGTTGACGTGAAAAACACATTTTAATCGAGCAAATTATGTTTGCTAAATACACATCAAATTTTATACAAAAATACTGGAAATTGTTATAATCTGTCTGAATATAATTTCTTGGAATTGTATTAAAATAAAAGCAGCAGTCTATCTTGCGGCAAGATGAATGACATAGACATGGAATGACCCTTTTTCCCATTTAAAAAGATTGTCTACTCTATATTCTACTTTAGTCTACTGCCAATGAGAATCTACTGTATATAATAAAGTTAATGAAGCAATTATTTAATTGGCAAAACATTACTTGTGATGCTCAAATATATCTGGTATCTTGTGTAACATTCATATGAATTGTCAGAGTTGATGAAACCTGAATTCTAAAGTAAGATTTTAACTTCTAATTTTATATCGACGAATAAGCATTTAAAAAAATTAGTTCGGTAATTCATAGTAATTTATAAAATACATAATTTTCAGCTTTATTCTATATTAAAGAGAATGTAAGGAAACGCATTCACTACAAAGAGTGTAACTTTAGGGCCGCGGTAGCCTGGTTGGTAGCGCGTCAGTCTCGTAACCGAAGGGTCGCGGGTTCTGTCCTCGTCTTGTCCAAAGACCGCCGTGTTGGCTAATGGCAGTTGGGGTGTGCAAAACAGGTTGTAACTGCAAAGTCCTCCAAGTTCCCAATATCTTTTGGTTACGAGACTGACGCTCTACCAACCAGGCTACCGTGGCCCCCACAGTAAGGCATAAATGGGTTAATCTAATTTTTGGCGTTGGGCATCTAGTTTTAAAGAATAACCTATTGGTTACATTTTCTAGACTTTTAATAGATTGGACTTTAAAGTTCCCATAACAAATTATACCTCTGGGGGTACTGAATCAGGGATGAGTCGGTCTCTGATTTGGATCTAAATTCTGACTTGCTGATGGATGAATGAGGGTATGAATGAATTCGACCACCCCCTTAAAAGGGTTGTGTCGTGTGTGTTTGAGTAAAGTCGTCCTTTCACCTGAACGGTGCTCGTTCACAACGAAAGGCGCACACCTCTGCCTGAAACAGCTCTGTTAATTCAGCTTGGCATGATCAAGTGGCATTAGACAACAACAACAAATACGTAAAGCCCCGTTCCGATGCCCCGTTTGCAATGTTTGTCCCTCTTTCCTTTCTCCATTGATGTCAGTTCAAGATTTATCCATGTTTTCCCATCTACAATTAGTTAGATAAAAGATTTACGATATTATCAGTAAAGGCAACAGAAAGTTGTCTTTAAATCTCATTCTAATGGCATGTGTGCATATTCAAACAGGCATACTTTACTCTCTCTCTCCTCTTATAGTTTCCAGGGGTTCTTTGATGACTCTTCATTTTGTGGGAAATTTTAAGAACTGATATTTATGAAGAGCACCCGGTCGATGTTCACAGATGACTGGTCCTAAAATTTGTCAGATGGTAAATTTACAATCACATCCGTAAGACAACAGACCATAGGAACAGTGCTTTAGGCATATAGTCATGTCCCTGTAAGGCTTTAAGAAATTATTCTTGCTCTAAAAGAAGTTGGTAGCCAAAGATGATTAGTATTATAAAAAGTAATTTATTGATCAAACTAAATGTGTTTAGATATAAATCTAAGAAAGAAATTCGTCTTGGTCTTGAATGAATATCATTAACCAGTCATTTCTTTAAATCTCTTCAGATAATGCATATTGTCATAAACATATATGCGCAAACAATTTAAAATTTTGAAAGCAGATAGCCGTTTCGAAGATAATGATGAGAAAACCTTTAATTGTTGGTGTCGTTTTATTCTCTCTCGATACGGGTATGTTTATTTAGAAGCGGCGCGAAAAAGCATGTCCGTCACTGGGCGAATCAAAAGCAGCAGTGGAAAGAGACAAAAATTAATCATCCCTAGTTTTTTATATACCATATTTTGAAATTGAAAATATTTGTTTACAGTACTAATATACTATTAAGATTTTCATAGGGATTTCTGATGCTCAAGCCGTTAAAGCAGGCATCTTTTTTAAAAATTGTTTAGGTCAGCAGTTTTATTATTTCGTTCGCAGAGAATCGGCTTTTAGCTGATTCAGCATTTTACTAAGTTTTTCTTGAATTAACTAAGTAGAGAAAGTGGAATTGGATCAGGAAATAAGGGGATATTTCAGAATGACTTTTTTAGAAATTAATTTAGATTTTTAAAATATCACAGTTTATAATATATAAGGTATAAAGATTTAAAATTTTGGAAGCAGATGATATGTTCAAAGACATTGAAGAATTTTCATTTTGACGTTCGTTTTATTCCATCTTCGGAGGCAGGCATATTTACAAGCTGCGCGGACAAGCAGAAGTGGAGAAAAGGCATGAAGTTAACTTTCCCTCGTCCAATATACCATTTTTCAATACGGAAAATATTGCAGTGCAACTATATTATTAAAATTCTTATAGGGATTTACATATGGCTATCTCAAAGCAGGGAAATACAGGGATCTTTTTAAAAACTATTTGTTTAGGTTAGCAACTTGTATCAATCACTCGCAGCGTGGGAATTGCTGATCTTTACGAAATCTTGAACTAACATCTTGATTAACATAAAATCTTGAAAACATATCTTGAATTAAGTAGATAACGTAGAATCGGATCAGGAAATAAGAGAATTTTATAATGAAGGTTACTATGGGCTAAATTAAGAAAAAAAATTTAAGAAATTTATTTGGATTTAAATCGGATGTTAAAATTTTATAATAAAACAATTATTACATAAATACAATAATTGTCTTCGAATAAACTCGTCATAGTGCAAAATGTTGTAAATTTCTATGAAGTGTATATGCATCAAACACAGATAACTGGTTAAGCAATGAATTTACTGTTTTTATAGACTATAGTTTAAATACAACTTATCACTATCAAAGGAATGGAATATTAGAAAGCTTTTTCCAAATCTCCGGTGACTCAATGGATTGCAAATAAATTCAATCTTCGAATCCTCCAAAATCGGAAACAGTATCTGTTTCAGAATCCAACCCTTTCAATGGCGTCACTTAAAATACAATTTACTCGCTGCCATCTGAAAAGATGAAATAGGTTTAACCCCCTCATCCCCTCATCTCCTCGGAACACTTTTAAAGGCGAGAGTGGAAAGAAATTTTCGTCTCTAGCAGCACATCACATAAAAGTTACTTCAGGGCATACTTCAAATGGAGCATGGAGGCGCATATTTTATATGCATGTTTTTATACGATATGAGATACATTCCATGTTCTCTTGAGTGCACTAAACGGAAAAAGAATGGGGATGGGCGAAATGCACAGTGGCTGAAAACAAAACTGTTACTGAGGAAGAAAGCTCTTCAAGATTTCTGGCTGGCTGGGCTAGAAATGACATTCACACACTCATGCAAATAAAAAGAAAAGATTTTTATTGGCTTAACACGTCTAGATCTAGTCTTCTTTATTCAGTGCTACTTTCATTTCCGCTACAGTGCTTAATGATCCGCGAAAAGAAGAGTTCGGAGCGCGTTGGTGGGTTTCGTCGGTTCCTGCAGCGATGGTAGAAATCAACAATAACAGAACTGATGACGCATTGCTATCCTGATGGATTTCGTCTGATGTTTCCGAACAGTGTAGCCTCTATTGTGAAAAAAATGACATACAATGATTTTCTGATGTTTATTTTAGCTGCAAAATAGTTACTGAATTTTTTGTTAACATAGTCGAGTTTGGGATCCATCTTGTCTGCCTAGAATAGTGAGCTTTAAAATTTTGATTGCTTAATGTGAAATGCATTTGTTTTAAATGCATGGTTTACTTAAATTGTTCCTGCAGCGATGGTACAAATCAACAATAACAGAACTGATGACGCATTGCTATCCTGATGGATTTCGTTAGATGTTTCCGAACATTGTTAGCTTCTGATGTGAATAAAAATGATATACAACGATTTTCTGTTGTTTATTGTAGTTGCACAATAGTTACTGAATTGTTTGGTAACATAACTTATCACTTTCAGTCTACTTGTGAAAGTGATAACATAAGTTATCACTTTCACAAATAAACTGGCTGGCTGACTAACTAAAAACTCAGATTTGGTGATGGCGGATAGTTTTCCTAATTTCAGTATTTTGTGTAATGTTGTTAAAGAAAGTGTGAAAACTGCATCAAAACCAGCAAAAATATTTATTGCGCATTTTTCGGCTTTTAAGTATAAAATTCAAGATCAATTACTTATCTTATGAATGTGATCGCTAATATTTATTTCTTCATTTAATACCGAATTCCTAGCGGATTTCGACAACCGATCGTTATCGTACTAATATTGATTTCGGCATGACAACCAAAGCTAACCAAATTCAATGAATGATATTTTATTATAAGTTAAATAGCACGTTCCTTTATTGACCAATAAACCTGAAGTATTTTGGTTGATTCCTAATGCCTGATAATCGGTTAAATATATACATTTGCTAAGATTGGAGACTACCTGTTGTAATTTGTGATACCTCTCGAAGTTTTAGGTTGATAAGAGGGATAGTTAATCCATAAATACACTACCATTGATAGTGTATTTATAAATTAAATATTTTCATATCAAATGAAATGTGTCATTCATTGCAATATACGAGGCTAAGAAACTGTTAAGATTTTTGTCATAGAAAATATTTAGTGAAGTAAAGTAAAATTTCTCACAAAAATGAACGTCGAAAGATAATAGAAAATCATCGTTGACGTATTTATTGTTTATGAACTTTCACGTGAAACATTGTTCAAGTTGGCCAGTGGTTGAAGCTGGAGAACTGGTTCTTGTGTTTTTCCTAATTATTATAAATATATGTATTATTCTCGTAAAGCATTAGAAAACCTCCTTGAAACTTAAAATTGTACAAAATACAACACATCCTAGTTTCTTGAGAATAGTGCATCTCATTTCTGATTAGTTGGTTCGTAGTTCGAATCCCAGCATCGATGTGTTTTGTACAAACTGGAATTTTTTTAAATATTTAAACTAGCATGTATTGTTTACTTAAGATTAAAAAGATTTTGGATCTTTTTTAAATATTCCAATTTTGAATTGTTCTTGAACATTCTCTGTGTTTAAAAGTCAAGTCCCATCAATGATGGGTAAGTTCTCAATCTCGAGATGTTGTGAGTGACTTCGTTCTGATAAATCTAATGGTTTTTTTAAATTTGCAGAGTATTTCTTTACACCTTCGTGACAATATTATGTGGAAGTAATACCTTATTTGTGGCAATGCAACATTTATTTTGGCCTTGCTTGAATAGAACGCTTTTGAATAGAATTTTTGAAATGGGGAAAAACTTGAGATATGGGAATGCATCAATAAGCCTTATAGGTTAGCTCTATGACGTCAAGTGATACCACGTGGTATCCCACAAAAACTATCGAATCCCGAGACTTCACGAGAAATCTATCTGAACTAATTATAACTGAAGTGATATGAACTAGTCCTGTCTGCACCAGATAAATGACCTCAAATTGGAGAGTAGACGACTTGATGTCAAAATTAAAACAGATTTGTTTCGATTGTGTTATTGTTTCTTATGGCACTTGGCATTGGACAAGCCCACTGTGACGTAGACAGAGTTGAGCCAATAGGGTGCATCTCTTGAGTTTTACAGTGACGCCATTTAGGGCCAAGAGTACGACTTCGTCACTCACGCGTCACAAGATTTTTTACGGGACGGAGCTTTCATTCACTCAACCACAGATCGTAACTTAGACTTGGATCAGAGAACAATCACCTCTGAACCAGTACCCCCAATGGTGGGTGGTGGTAAGGCCGCGGTGGCCTGGTGGTAAGGTCTCGGCTTCGGAACCGGAGGGTTTCTTGTTCGAGACTCGATTCCACCGAAGAACCGTCGTGTGAGGGGGTCTCTTGCACGTTAAATTTGTCGGGGACAAACGTCCTCCCGTTGGTGTGGTGTGGAAGTTTGGAAAGGGAAGTGCAAACTAACAAGGTCCACCTCAAAATAGCCCTAGTGTTGCATCAAAATGGGACGTTAATATAACTAAACTAAGCCCCCAATAGTAGTATTCTTGACATGGGGACTTAGTGAACACGACAGATTTATACGTGCTCCCAATCACCATCACACACGGGGAGTCTTCGGTTGGCTGATTCGAACTCGTACCTTAACGGACACGAGTCCAACGCCCTACTAGGACGCGGTGACCTGGTGGTAAGGTCTCGGCTTCGGAACCGAAGGGTTTCAGGTTCGAGACTCGATTCCATCGAAGAACCGTCGTGCGAGGGGGTCTCTTGCACGTTAAATCTGTCAGGCCAAACGTCCTCCAGCTGGTATGGCGTGGTGTGGAGAGGGGGTGCTAGTTCAGGTGTCGTCCTTTTCATCTGACTGTGGTTAAAAATGACGAGGTCCGTCCCAAAATAGCCCTCGTGTTGCTTTAAAACGGGACTTTAATATAACTAAACTAAATTCCAACGTCCTACTAACCAGGCTATCTCGGCCTGTTTCGATTGTAAAAGGAGGTGGAAACCAAATTTGCTGAGTTAAATAGCCTTAACGCAGTCCTAAGCTTTACAGTTGGTGTGACTCATAGTTAATTAACTAAAACGACAGACAAACATTCAAATTCCAAAAACACAGAATCCATCTTTTTTCTTTCTTTGCCAGACTAAACCATTATTTCCACTCTAAATTGGCTAAAAAGACATCCTTTAGAAAATCACATAAGTATCTCTTATCCCCAATTTGCTGAAACCAACAAGCAAGCTAGCAGCAACACAACCAAGCAGTTTCGGAAAAGCATAAATATTTTCTCTAACAATACCTTTCCCCGCGTGTCATATTTTATCTGCAGCTTTTCCCTACTTTTTCCCTCCACTTGGCTTTTAATCCGTTTAAAGTGAGTTCTTGTAGTTTTTGGGGTGGACGATTCGCCAGCGGTCATCCATCAAGTGGAAAGGCAGGCATTGATCAGGAATTGGATAGTATGGTTTTAATCTAAATGGGTGGGGTCCATTTTATACGCTTACATGTTTCCAAGTTTTAAAGAGTTTGGAGACTGGAATTTGAGCGCAGAGTTGGGAAAAGAACGAACCGTATCGACTGGCGTGTCAGTGAGAAAGTAATGAAATATTTAAAAGGGACCTGAACCTCCAGTGCGAAACAATGTAGCAGGATAAAGTTTCAGATTTAATTCGTCTTAATGAATATTTTAAAATTTATTCTTTAAAGGAAAGGTAATATACCTGTAAAAAGATATTCAAAAGCTATGAATCTGTGTATCAATACAGTAACAGAAGCAAGATATCATTATAATAAAATATACTATAATATATTTAAAATATAAAACCAGTTAGTTCATCCAAATTATGAAATAACGAGCTGGTACCCAACGCGTTGCCGCCAAAAAAAGATTAAGTGCAATCAATCAACAATGTGTCAATGTTTTATCGAAATAGTATAAATATTCTCTTTTATATATTAAATTTATGTATTCTTTTAAAATTATAAATCTTGGGATTCTTTCAGAATGGTAGCGAAAAAAACTATTTAAACTACCCGTTTAATATTCATTCAGAATTCTAGAGTTATGTTATTAAAATGTTAAGTTAATGTTTATATTAAAATGTCAAATTAAATGTTTAGAAAATGTTATTAAAATTTTTTTTTTGAATTGATTAAACATAGAAAATATATTTATACCATAAAATCGTTAAATTGGTTGAATTTTTTTTTTCGAAAAATAGGATGGTGCAAAATTATTTATAGTATAATATTTTTGCAATTTTTACTGCGAAAAATGCTAAAATATAATTAAAATTTAAAACTCCTAGGATTGGTATCCCCAAAATTTTCTCGCACTATCTGTAATACAGTTATCTCTGAGAAAGACTTGTACGACATTTGTGTTTAATAGGTATACAATATTAATCTTTAATTTGGATTTAGCATTTCTATTGAATCTATTATGTCTCCTCGGAGATTAATTAAACCTTGGTAAATAGATGTGGTTGAGATCCAAATTTTTATTTTTTTAGATCATTGTGCTATGTCTATAACCATCTCGTAGATGTAAGCAATAAGCTGACTAAGTTTCATGGAAATCGGATGAAAGGTTTAGGAAGTCATAAGTGACATACATTCACTTTTATTTATATGGATTTATCAGTTAAATTATTCCTATGGGATGCATTTCTTTAAAAACAAACAAACATTTCACTTAATTATTTAATACAACTAAAACACGTGAACTCAATTCAATCAGTTTACTGCAACTTACAAAGAGCGTATATATTACGAAATAAAAGTGGACATTGCACGATTGTCAAAAGTATGTGTTTGAGTGAAGAGTTTGAATCCCATAAAAGCATTGCATCAAATGGAATTAAAAATATTGTAAATAAAAAAAAATCTTTTGTCGTATATATTTTTTATTCCTATAAGTATGCTATTAAAAAAGTAATTGTTTTAGTCTTAAGACAGAATGAAAGCCATTTTGTTATAAGATAATAGTTTTGGAAGAATAAAAGCATCAATTTCCGACTGCAGGTCATAGCAGTTGCAGTTAGATTTAAAATTAATATACTGGTGCCAAAATTTAAAAGAAAAGAGCTTTTGAGTCATACATAATCGTGACAATTTTTGATTACAACTTTCAAAGCCATTTGTTAGCATTTCTGGTAAACACAAAGGAGTGCAGACTTTTAGAGAGTTTTTGGACGACTGGTGCGATTTTGATGTATTTGGCGAGAAACATTCATCTTTAGTCTAGCAATGAATCAACCTATATCTGACTTGAATGAACCTTTTGTTTGAAGCCTTGATTTCTTTTATATCTTCTTCTCTCTGGCTGAATGTCCTCTTTGGTGATATGGAGAATATCGTCAAACGCATCTAATGTTATATTGCAGCTCTATCAATTAGAAAACAGAAGTGTTTGATTCAGTACAGCTGTAAAATTATTAGTTTAATATCATATGAAAACATGATGCTGCTTTCGCTTGAGGATTTTTGGAGCGTCAAAATGCGTAGGCAACAATTTGTTGAAGCCTCAAAAGGAGTAGGCAACAAACTGGCGATTTATCCCTTTTTATTTTGGAGTCGACTTTCACAATATAGATTTTGAAACACCTAAATAAAGCTAATGTAATTTTGTTCTGGAGCTGGATTTCACAGTATAGTTTTTGAATTATCTATCGTCTGCTGTAATAGTATTTCCCTCGGAAATCGCAGTATTATTGTCTAAATGGCGCAATATTTTTTAAAAAATAAACCAGCTAAAATATTGTTTTTTTAATCGATAAAGATTGTCGGTTGAGGAATACTTTAAACTAATTAAAAGCGATTCATTAGAGAATGCCTACATTTGGCGATTTATCGTCAACTAAGGTTACAACTCGATTTCCAAATTATACATTCTCTGAATTCTTACGAATTGTCTTAATTTAAGTCATTAATCAGTTTAGGGTTTGTAACAATCACCAGAATATCAGATTATGCACACTACACATGCCGTGGTGGCCTGGTGGTAAGGTCTCGGCTTCGGAACCTGAGGGTTTCAGGTTCACGACTCGATCGCACTGAAGGACCGTCGTGTTAGGAGATCTCTTGCACCTTAAATCTGTCAGGTCAAACGTCCTCATGCTGGTGTGGTATAGAGAGGGGGGGTGCCAGTTCAGGTTTCGTCCTCGTCATCTGACAGAGGTCCGTCCCAAAATAGCCCTAATGTTGCTTTACAACGGAACGTTGATATAACGAAAAATACGCACACTACCCAGCTAGAAACAAGTAAGAAAAATTGAAAGTATAAAAAAATTTCTCTCTCTCTCTCACGCACACAGATCTCGTAATTGTTTCAAGCCGGTTAAAACTGGTTAAGGCTTTAAAATTAAGACAAATAATAAATAACGTTCTCACATTTTCACTCGAAATTTGCGATAGTAACTTTCATTTAAAAAAAATTGCTTCCTTTTATTTAATTGTTGCTGTTCGGCAATTTGCAATACGCTCGATTTATGTGCCATGACGTCCACGTTGCATAATATGGTAACAAAATTAATCTAACTATAAAGCTTAATTTTTTATTTTGGGTAAAAGAGCTTTAATGCATTAATATGGAATATAGGTGAGTACAAGGGGCCCAAATGGATTATTTCAACCTTTTTGTAATTATAATATTTAATAGATATGCGTGTAGTAATATCCATTAATAGATAATAGTTTTCAACTATTATCTATTTTTAATGCATTCCTTTTGATTTTTTTCCGAACAGAATGTTTATTATCCTTAGAACTAATAGTTGAATTATAGTTGTGAGGAGAAATTTAAAAAAACTAGCATAATATTATTGCAGTATGTATTTTATGTCATCAGGATACATTACCGCCACATTAGATGAAAATTATTGCGACTGAAGGTGCATTTACACCCTGCCAATTATAATATGTCCAAAACGCAGCGCATGCACAGAAAGGATGAAAAATGCTGTTTGGGGACGTTAAGAACTTGTCCACATGGCATAACAGCAAGCTGCTGTGTTGCAAATTTTTCTTACTGCGCATGCGTTTATAGAATTTGGCGGTTTTTTTGACGTGAAAGAAATGATTACATCTCAGATTAATTGCAGATATTTTTTGCTGTTCTTTCTGATACTCTTACAATTTTTTCTATAGTTTTCTAAATTTTGTATGCTGGCTTTTTATTTTATTTCACCAAAATTCTTTTCGTAAATATCCTTCATTTTAATACGATTTGAAGTGAAAAAGAAAAATTCTGCGATGCCAAAACGGCAATTTATAGCCATGAATGGAATGTCTGAATCTATCTTCATGAATTTGAGGCAGACATAAATCAATCCTTTTCTGCACATCCGTTGTCTTTGATCGTCTTACAAATATCCGAGTGTAAACTCAACTTGAAAATATTTCTCTTAGTACTTAAGTAGAAAAATTTACGGACTATTTTATCAAATGCAATCCTTTGCGCTCATGCACGCACGCACAAAATTTTGTCATGTTACGGTTTCAAAATTACAAGACCAGATTATTGTAATACAAAAAAAAATCAAAAAATTAACCAGACTTATCCCATAGTTTTCTTTTTTTAAAAAGAAAAAGAAGCATTAAGACAAAATAAAAAGACAAGGAAAGTTAGAATACATCCTACCTTTCAAGTTTTTTTTAGACTAAGCTCTCTTCGTCTAACAGCTGGTTTCGAAACTGCAATCAAACTTTAGTCTCTAAATGCTTGCTTAAAACAAGAGAAATAAATGAAAATAACTCCAGATGGTTCGATATAGATCTTAAATTCCATACACCTAACTGTTCCAAAAGGAAAATTTAATCCATAGATTTATAAAACGGAAAAGTTTTTAGAACTTCAGTTGTCTCGTTTGTACGAGCTTAAATCCAAGGTATTTTATAACAAATCTCTTCTCGGTAGCAAACGCTTTCGAATGTTATTCTTTGTATCTATCTTTAAAGTAGGACAGTTTTATTATTTAACTTTGAACAAATTATGTTCAATGTTTGGAAATAATTTCCTTGTTCTATTTTTGCTAAAGGTAATTATTGAGTTTATCTTAAAGTTAGTAAATTTAAATAAAAATGCAGAAACATTTGGTTTTAATTTAAAATTTAATTTATATTTTTTAGTGATTTTCTTTTGAATTGAATATGAAATAGGATTTCAAACATTTGTTACAATTCAGCAGCAGTTCAATTCAGCTTGACATGCGTTTCATATGTAGAGAGAAAATGTGCTTAAATTTAATATAAGTTGTAAAACAAAATATTTGATTATGCATTTGAAAAACCAGAGATGGATTTTGTGTACTTTTAAATATTAGCTTCATATTAACTAACCTATTAACTTAATATTAATTTCAAATTGCAATATTAAAAATGATTGATGTATTGTAAGTTTTTTACCTCAACAAAAACGTAGGAAGAGTTATTCAACAATTAATTTCTATCAGGCTTTGCTTATAACGAAAAAAAAACGAATTTGAATTTTTCTCAACCGATTGAAACAAAAATTCGACACAAAACTCCACTTGCAGCCACAAAACCCTATACAAAATTTTATAAACTAAAGTAAATGAGCTTTTCAACTATCGTATTCACATGTTTCTGAAAGTAATGCAAAGTTCCCTTATCCCATTTCCGATTAGCGACTTTGCCTGACAGCTGCTCACAGTTGGTTAAGGGCCTCCATTGTTAAAAGCCGCCAGCTTTCGAGATGCCAAATATTCTTATCTTCGACTATTCTTACCGGGTCATTAGACAACACGTGAAGTTCATTGTGGGGATGGAACATGTCGTTTCCTTCGAAGAAAAGGTGTCCCACAGCTGGATGCTGGGCTTTCCCTTTGTGAGGGAAACTCTGACACGTGTTCCTAAGTGAAATGGCTAGGACGCGTTATGGATGGGCAATCCGACGCCACAAAAGACAAATGCGACAATTCAGACAAAATTTTGCTGGATGATTGGCCGATGGAAAACTGATGTGGGTGAATAGTTTTTGAGGAGGTGGGCTTTGGAGAGCGAAATGTGCCGGTTGGACAGGAGAGGAGAAAGAGACATGTGGATTTTTTGAATTTCGGATTTCGACACTCCGAATGGGTAGCGATTCTGACTAACTCCCTGTTCAGAGTCTTGAGGTGTTTTTCTTGGAATGAATGGAGAGCTATTTCCCTAAACTTTTTTTTCAAGCATAGACCTTTAACCAACAATATATTGTAAATAGTGAATATTTAACTTAGATTGGAGCAATTAGTTCTTCTGTAAAAGTGTAAAAATATAAGGTTGTAAATAAAATATTTTCTGGAATTCCACTTTCTCATTTGATAGGTAGCGATCAAGCCATTACAATACATTTCGACAGAAAACCCTTTATTGAATTTGGCTCTAAATTGGATTGGTGTCTACACTGTAGATGTTAAAACTGTGTATCGAATCTTATCTTTCTAGCTCTATATGTAGTTATCTTGTTAATTTTTATTCGGACACCCGGATAGATGAACTTTCTCTGAATAATTTTACTCAAAATTTGATAGATATCTACAAATTTGATGTAAAGAAAGTATGCCAAAATTCATTCCTCTGGTTTTAAAAGTTTCTTAGTTATCTTTGTTACAGACAAACGGACGGACAATTTATAAATATTTTTTTCAGTGTCAGGGGGATTTAAAACGTGGATATTCAACAAAATCTGGACTTCGAATATTTTTACGATTACTACAATCTCTATGCATTGTATGCGACAGAATAAAAATTGAATACCCTCAATTTTTTTTAGATATTTTATTTTTCTTTCTTGTATCATTTCCATATTTGTCAACATTGCCATCTTCTAATTTCGTTTGTATATTCCATTCCCATGTCGACTGACATTTGAAGTGGATATTTTAAAATCATTCCATTTGCACAAACAAGATTGGCGATACTTTTTGACACGTTTATTTCTGAACAAAACCTAATTTTCATTATCATTCGTTTACATTAAGAATCACAGAATGGTTTTTCATAGCAGCACAGATTCCAAACCAAACCAAAAAAAGTAATTATTGAAATCATAAACACAGAAACAAAAGCATTTGGCGCGAATTCTTCTCACGACATGTCACCGGATGATATATGGGAAGTAAAGAGCTTTCAACATGGCCAGGGGCACGATTCATTATTCTTTGTTTTCCGTCGCCAACTGCTGACAGCCAACGGACACAGGAAATGAAAAGATGTAAATGTGGAAATCTGGACTTGGTGACGGAAATTCTGGACCACGTGACTGGTTTTCTCTTGTAGGAAATGATATTGCAATTGTAATTAAATAAAGACATTAATGTTGAATACCATGCTGGTTTATGTATTCATAGAAAAGCTAATATTAGGATATTGAAGGATGGCAACAATTCAATGAGGAATATCAGTAAATATAGCTCGAGTCCCATAAGTCAGTGTTCTTGTATGTCGCAAGTTAAAGTAATTCAGATTGAACAAAAAAATCATTAATTCTCAAATGAATGAAGATAGAAATCAACTATGAACGGAAAACGATTTACTAAAAAATGATCAAATTTATATATAGCATCGATACTAAAACCCATCTTTGACCCAGTAATTGATACCAAAATTTATTGGTAGCATTGTTTCCAATTTAAACCATGAGATGGTTTAACAATAATCAAAGATGCACTATATAGGGCAAGACATTCAGTAAAAACCAATGGAAATAATCTCGCAGAAGCTTTCTCGCTTGTTCGCACAATGATTACGAAACATCTATTTTTTGAGGAAATCTGGGGGTTTTAATAAATATATCGAGTTCGTTGGCTTATTTTTTCCAATTAATTGCTGACGCGTTAGTCCACTTTATCGCATATAAAAAGAAAATATCATACAAATCAAATTTATACTCTGGAGAAATCGAAAATGTATATTGGATACCTTTCTCCCGACAGCATAAGGTAAATTGCAAGAAAATAAATACATTTGTGGAGGAATCGGAACTGTTTACCACTATTTAAAGGAATGTATTAAAATCTCAGAGTTAAGAAAAAAAATCTGAAGATTGAAAATAATGGTTTAAATACATCACTGATGGTACAAAGTAATCTCAAAACCCTGATGGACTTGATGTTAAAGATTGTCAGTTTTTTACCTACTGTTTGAGAATTTAAGTAGTCAGATTTGTTGTGTAACGACATTTTAATGAAATATTTTGAATTAAGCGGATATTTCCTCTTAGTGATGACCTGTTCCTTGTTTTATAGGAAAGTGGGGAAGGACAGTATTTAATCACTTTGCTTCTAATTATATTAGGAGAGAATGTAGTTTGACAAATATTTCAATGTAAGGATGGACAATGTTAAAGACAGCAGTCGGCCTCAATACTGCTCGATACTGCTACGTTCAGTGGTGGTGAGGTGGTTGGATGTAAGCAAGAAGAAACTTTAAGTAAGGATAGGATACTGTTAGGATCATAGGATAGTAAAGTTTGGATATGATATTGAAGTTAAACCAGTGGAGCGGTTACCCCAAACCTTTCAAGTAAACTCTTTAAAAAATGAGTTATCTTAGAGAATACCTTGCATATCATTCCTCCACAATTCGAAAATATTACCCTTTGGCATGAATTTAGCATTTTACGAATGT
This sequence comes from Argiope trifasciata, assembly GCA_026543055.1. Lineage (NCBI taxonomy): Eukaryota > Metazoa > Arthropoda > Arachnida > Araneae > Araneidae > Argiope > Argiope trifasciata. The sequence continues at coordinate 3,216,124 of JAPMOQ010016150.1, read as the reverse complement.
TTTGATTTGGCGATTTATCCGCGACCAGAATTAATTGTATTCAAAAAAAGGAATTTGTATTTTAGAAGCGTCTTTCTCTCCCAAATGAAACAAAAATTTGGCACAAGCATTCGCTAGTAATCATTAAATCTCGTACCAAATTCGTACCGTATATTTTAGTTATAGCGGTTCCAAATGATCATTTTTACATGTTTCTGAAAGTGCAATTCGACAGACAATCAACCCATTGTTGGATTGTACTTTAAATTCGACAGGTAATTATTCTAGAGTGTTACATCTGTGTGCCAGATCTTCTCTATTTAGCTCTCTTCATTTTGTGTATATCGTAGTAACTTATTTCAGAACAGTATTAGAACAATACGAATAACGTATTTCTTCTGTACAGATTTTACTCAATACTTGATAGAAATCTACATATGTGGTGCAGTGTTCATGTACAAAATTTCATCTGTCTAGCTCAAAGTGTTTGAATTATTTTCGTCACTGAGAGACAGACGGACTTTTTCCTAATAAGTATTTTTCTAAATAAATATAGGTGTAGTTATTTTTCTAAAACGTACAGATTTCTTAAAACTCTAATTCGACTTTTCTGAATTCTTTATTTCATGTAGAAGAAACTAAAAATCGCATATCGAATTTTGTTCATATAAATTGTTGGATTTTAGAGTTGTTATATTTATACATACATGCATGCAAAAACACAGACTGGTAGATTAACATAAATTAGAAAAAAGCTTTCTGAATCAGAATTTATATCCATTAACGGTCCAAGATTTGGTCGCAATTTTGAGTTTGTCACAAATTTATTTCATTTTGAACTTAGAGACGATATTTTTTTTTTAAGCATTGGAATTCTCAAGAGCATTATATAATGAAAATTGAAACATTGCTTTTAGTTTTAGATAATAGACAAACACGGCTCTTTTATTACAAAAGTTTTCATGTTTTTTTACTAATCATAATAGAATAATAACTTAGAAATAATAAGTTATTGACTTAATAGACTTAGATAATTAGTCTCATCGATCATTTTAATCAAAATTTGTCCCTAAGGCGTTTCAGTTTTTTAAATGTTTTCAAAAATATTTAGAAGTATTTACAATATATTACTATGAAAATTTTTAGAATAAATGGTGAAATATATAAATTAATGAGCAGAAAATAACTTTATCATTCTCAAAGCGAATGTTGAAGAAAAGAAAATAACTAAATAATTAGAATTTCAGTATATTAATCACTGATATTATTAAGGCCATGCGCAAGAAGATTTTAAAAAATGGAGTATCTTTTTCCAAATATTGTAACCCGAAAATGTTTCAGAATTTATTCTCAACTTTTATTTTATGTTTAAAATTTACCCATAAATATATAACAGCATTAACCTGCACATAAAAAGAGAGTGAATGGGATTGTAGTGTTCAAAGCAATTAAATATATTATTAAATTCAGATAAAATACTTTGAAAAATTAATTTCACATAAATAGTATTTGAAGAAAAAATATTGGTACCAAATCCCATTTTTTTAAAAACTATTTCATTACAAAAAAAGGACTTAGTTCAATTATATGCTTCTATATTGCTGAAATATATTTAATTTTAATTAAAAATATAATTACTATTTCGAAAAATCGTTTGAAAAGTTAATTTTGCCCTAAATATAATGCATATAAACCAATGCCCTTCTCTGTTGAGAGTTTCGAGTATATTTTTTCATCATGCTTGTCATTGTATATAAATTACAATTAATTTTATTAATTATTGATTTTGATGAACTGCTTTAAGCAATTATTCAGTAAGTACAAATAAAAAGCGGGATCATTAATAATAACCGATTAATCATTTTAATTGTAACATAAATGTTTATAAATAAGTACAGCATTCCAGCCTTTATTAGGTTAACAAATAATGCATATTAAGTTAAAATAAATAAAACTATTGTCTTATAACTTGATTATTTATATTTAAATGGTATTTTATAGATTCATACCGTATGGTTTGTATTTTCCTCTAAGAACTTCGCAAAATAATTAAGTTAAACAAAAAAAATTCTAGGATTTGCTCAAAACTAGAACCGTTAGGAATTGGCAAATAGCTGCTGCACTTTTCGTGTTGTTAAGGCCACGGCAAAATATCTTCGGCACTTTCCGTCAGCAAACGACAGTGAAAGTGACGTCACTTCCAAGTTCCACATGCTTGGTTGAATTTCGTTGCGGACAGTATTTCCGACAACATTTTCGAACTGGTTAGAAAAAGTTGTTGATTATGAAACTTGCTTGCCCGGTTTTTGAGGGTAGAAATGGAAAATTCACCGTGTGATAAGGCCTTTAAGAAACACTTATTCCAGGTATAACGATTAATAAAGCTTTAAGAATGACAAAAATTGACAAACAAAATTTTGTGATTAACATTTTTTTATTCTTTATGCATTACAAAAAATCATTAGATTTATCAATAAAAACGCTGCTAATACGCAATAATTTTCACAAACTTATAGTAACCTAAACTTTAAAATAGTTTTCTTTGAAGCTGTTTTGCTTATTTTGCCTGACCTTTCAACTAGAAGTTCAAATCTCTTCCTTTTGAAAGATTATGTGTTTGACCAAAAAGTGATATTTCATTTTAGTTATATTTTTTGTCTCTGTCGCTCTTGCTTCAATGGATTTGGAGGATGACTTTATACACATGACTTTAAGTTATAGTGGCAATTTATAAATTATGACAATTTGAAAATAAAATTTAGGAGTTGATGAGATAAAAGAAAGAATATTATTAAGATGAGATTTTGCATTATAATTAATGTTAATGGTTTGAGGTGCATACTCTTATAAAAAGCTGTGGCATCCTTACGAAATAAAAGTTCAAGTGAAAAATTTAAACTTGGGCTTAGTTTCCAAAGCAAATAAAATTTTCAACTTTTATTTGCCAACTAATTTTCAACTAATAACCTTTTACTTTTTCATACTCATAGTGTAGAAAAAATACAATAATCATTAAAAAAATCGAATTCAAGGTTTTCACGAATGTATCCGTTTTTAGACCTGCCTGTGTTTGAAAGACACCTTTTTGGAAAATGTTCGTCTGTCTGTGGCAAACATAAATCAAAAACGCTAAACATAAATCAAACATAAATCAAAAACGCTTTGAGCTAGTCGGTTAAATTTCGGTGTAAAGAATTTGAAAAATTCTGTTATATTTCGAGTTAAATCTTTTCAGAGGAAATCCGTCTCTCTCTTTGTTCGAATATAAGTTAACGTAACTATAAAACGAAAAGCTATATAGCTAGGTTTCTAAACAAGAATTCAACATCTATAATGTAGTGTTTTGTCGAATTAAAGTTCAGCCAAAACCAACAACGGGATGACTGTTTGAAGGTCTGTTTTTTAGAAGCATATTAACGAGATAGCTCGAAAATACAATGATTTAAATATATTAAGTATGGATTTTGTGATTACAAGTGTAGTTTTTTTGTAAAATAATTTTTTCAATTGTTTTGGAAAGTCTAAAATCTCTAAAGTACAAGATCGATTTTTGGATACTATTAACCGCATACCAGGAATCGATCGCCAAATCACTCCAAGGATGGCAGGATAGATTCAGCCAAAACACTAAATTTGAGCCAAAAATCAATATTTCGTAACCATTGTACCCTAATATCATACAAGGAATTCTTTGGTATGCCATATTTCCTGTAGTTTATGCGTGAAAGTTTTGGGTTAAATTTACAGTGGCCTACGAATGAAATATTTGACGGAACAATAAAAATGGACTAAATTTAAGCAGAATTATATAACATTAAAAAAAATTGTTTTTAAAATGTATTTTAGAAAATATTTTAGTATGAATTGAAAAGATGAATATGGTGCAAGTGACCTAAAAAGAGTGACGAAATATAGATGTAAATTTCATGCTACTGCTTGTTGACAATTTAAAAAGAATTTTTGAGACAGATGTAAACGAAACATATATTTTATTTTATATTATAGTTTTCCAGAAACATTCAAAGTGCAAAAAACTTTTTAAAAAATATTTTTGAAATAGTGTATTTTATGGATGTGAAAACCTTGTCCTTGGATTTTTTGAAGCACTATAAACATCTGTTACATTCAAGTACAATTTTTTTTAAATATTATAATATTACGAAACGGATGTGATAAAAATACATTTCAAACCATTTTAATGTAAGGTTACAAATATTGAAAGGACTGTTACCATGACAACGATAACATTGCAGACAATTTTTTGTTTCACTGAATTGAAAATTCTGTTTGAGGTGAAATAACATTCAGTTCCAGAAATAGCATCCTGATACTAGCTCGTAAATATTTCCACCATTGCTAAATTAACTTATAAATTTCGAATTTTAAGTGGCTTTATAATAGCCTTTGCCTTTGTAAATTACAGTCAAGCTTTTTGACAATCGATTTTTAATTCCAACTGAAAAAAATTTTCATTAGCTATAATTTCAAATTTTTAACGGTTAATTAAAAATCTCTCCTTTTAGTACTATATTTAAAATATTTTTACAAATAGCTACTACTTTATTCATCAAATAACTAAAATGCTTAAAGTTTAAATCGGGTTTACACTCGGTCAGTTATAAGACTGTAAGTAGCCACGCATGCATAGAAAGAGACTTTCTTTATGTTTGCCACAATTTTATAATATTCAGGTATTCCATTTTAAGTTATAAATTGCCATTTTTGCTTTCCTTTTTAACCGCGTATCGTATTAAAATGATGGATATTTACACAAAGAAAATAGTAAAATAAAATGAGAAATGTACCTCAATTTGGAGAGCCATAGAAAAGAAGTTACAAATAAAATTTAAAAAGAACATGTAGCTATCGGCAATAACGAGGATTGGACTCACAACGTTAGAGTTCGTAACCAAATAACATAACCACAAGACCAAAATCACCACACATGTCCAGTAGACCAACATGAGCATTCATGTCAAGAGGTTGTTATCCGACTTATAAACCTTCCACTATAAATACAACCGTGCATGAGAAACAGCAAAAAATGTCAGAATTAATCTACAATAAGTAATCAAATTTTTCAAGCCAAATTGTACAAACAATCGCAGTAAGGAAGAAAAAAATACAGCGGCTTATAGTTGTCCCGTCAGGACAATTACTTGCCATCCTTCAAACAGCATTTTTCAGCCTTTCTACGCATGCGCTGCCTTTTTGCCGTCTTGTAATTGGCAATGTGTAAACACGGCATTAAGAACTGAAATCAATTTTCAACGATTTGCAAGTTGCTCACAAATTATTTCAAATATTATAAGCAGAGTGATTATTAAAAAAATACTATCTTGATATTTGAGACCTAACCATCATACCACTCACAGGAACGGAATAAAATTATGGTTCGAAGTATTTTGAAGTATGGACTCAAGAATTATATGAAAAACTAAGTTCTAACAGTTATAGTTACAGAGTCAAAATTTAAAGATGGCAACATCAAATTATTTTATTGGGATATTTTGGAATGTTACTTTCCCCCCTTGATGAATCTAGTTAACCAATTACAACGCATGCTTTTTTTTAACCAATTATTTAAAATTATTGTGATAAAATGAATTGCATTGTTAAATTAATAGCAAAATTGAGATTGGCGAACAAATGACCATTGAAAGGGAAACATTCATTCATAATATTACTTTGGAGTCAATTTAATAATTGCTGCTTTTTTACTTTCTCGTATACTCAAAATAAAGTGTTGTAATTGTCAAAAAAATTCTCTTGATTTTAACGAATCTTCGCGTTTTGGACCTCCATGAATTCGAAAAACACGTTTGTATAAATGTTTCCGTCTGTCTCTAAGAAGGATAATACAAAGACACTTCGAGCTGGACGCTTGAAATTTGGTGTACAGTCTTTGCACCAAATTTACAGATTTCTAACAAATTTTGAGTAAAATCCGTTCAGAGGAAATCTGTTTGTCCGAATGTAAGTTAAAACGATAACTACAAAACAAAGAGAACTAAATAGATAAAATTCGGTTCCTAGTTTTAAGATCTACAGAGTAAACACATGTCATAATTTAAGCGAAATCGAAGAACGGGTTGATTGTCTGTCTGCCTGTACTTCCAGAAACATGTAACAAAAAATAATTCAAAAACGCAATGACTTAAATATATCAAATTTGGTATCGGATTTTGTGATTACAAGTGCAGTTTTGTGCCAAATTTTTGTTTAAATCTATTGGAAACCCTGTTTCTAAAACCCAAATTGATTTTTAATACTATCCACACATACTGAGGATTAGACGCTAAATGACTCTATAAAGACACGATAGATTCAGTAAAAATCCTAAATTCCAGCCAAAAGTCAATATTTTGTAATTGTTGCAGATCAATGTCAAGGAATTCTGTGGCACGACTAGTTTATAGGAGAATATAAGAAAAAGTTTTGAGGAAATATCTCTTCTGTGTTTTTATTATTAATGCTAAAGAATCATAAAATGGATGTACCTTTACCTATAAAGCTTTCCGTTATGTATCTTGTAAGTAGCCTAACGATTTGTCATGTGTTTCCGATCTAAAACACTCATTATTAACTTAAGTTTCTAATTTTTCTTCACTAAATCAACAAAATTATTTTATGCATATATCATTCCAGATCTGTTTACAAAGTAACAAATAAAGAATACATCTGCCTTTTATAAATTAAAATCACTCCTTTTCAACTTTTAACAACCATTTATTTATCCACCAGTTTAGTGGAACGAAGCGTGATGCAGAAACAAAAGCACTAAACCAGGAGGCACTGGCTGGCTCCAAAACAAACGAGACCTGCACCAACTTCTGCAGAATCCAGACATTATTCATCATTTTGGCAACGCGAAAACCGAATTCAACTCGTGGAAATTCCAGCGAGCTTAGAATAAATTCCCTCTCCCCGTTGCCACCCCGCCATTCCTCTCGATATCAATCTACGTAATCTAATTATGCCATTTAAAAGGGCCGGCCAGCTTGCGAAATGGTTGCGCTTCCCTGAAATAATGCAACATAATGATACGGTGCTAAACCCCTCGTTATGACTTACGGTGATTTTAATATACCATCATTTAGGCAAATTACACCGAGTCCAATCTTGGTGTAATGGTTGGGAATGATAACGAAATTGAATAGTTTCGATTTCCATTCTTTCCTTTGTGTAGTAAGCATTTTTGAGGAGTTTTTATTCGATCACGGAATTGAGTAGCGATGAATAGCGGAGCAACATTAAGCCTTGTGCATCTCAAAGAATTAACCTTTAAATGCTTTGAATAGTTATTATTTCACTAATAAATAATATAATGGTAAAGATGAATATATATATTTGGATAATCAAAATTGAATAGTTTCAATTTTTATTCTATTGGTTGTGTATTAAAACACATTCAGAACCACTCACAAGTTTTCTCGTGTTGTCCGCCCAGTTTGTTATTTCATCATCAATAACAAAAGTTATGGTTTTAGAACGCATAGGTTTGCCCCAAAACGCGCGGTCCGAGCCTTATATTTTAGATTTCCTCACGGTCCTTAATGTGTTAAGTATTTTTCAGAAGTTTTTCTTTTACGGTGTTGAATATTTTGAATTATATAAATTGCGGAATAGCAGTTACCTTGATTTACATTTTGCACATTTCAAAGAATTAACATTTCATGCAATTAATTTACATTTGTAACATTATTTACATTTGATGTAATTAATTTACATTTGTAACATTATTTACATTTGATGTAATTAATTTACATTGGTAACATTA
>JAPMOQ010016150.1:3136882-3208355 GCA_026543055.1 Argiope trifasciata | reverse complement strand
GATGTAATTAATTTACATTGGTAACATTATTTACATTTGATGTAATTTACATTTGTAGCATCATTTACATATACGTAAACATTTAACATTGGATGTAATCTTTAATTTATTTCTCAAATTAATTATCTTATGATAAAGCTGAATATGCGTTGCCTTTAGAATAATCGAAATTGAATGATTTTGGTTTATTCTTTCGATTGTGTATTAAAACACATTAAGGACTGCTCGCTAGTTTTCTTGTTTCGAAAATTCGGTATGTTATCTTCTTAAATCATAAAGTTATGCTAGTTTAGAATATACAAATTTGCCTGGTGGTAAAGTCTCGCATTCGAAACCGGACTGTTTCTGGTTCGAGACTTGATTCCACCGAAGAGCCGTCGTGTGAGGGGGTCTGTTGCAAGTTAAATCTGTCAGGCCAAACGTCCTCCCGCTGGTGTGGTGTGGAGAGGGGGGTGTCAGTTCAGGTGTCATCCTCGTCATCTGACCGTGGTTCAAAATGACGAGGTCCGTCCCCAAATAGCCCTCGTGTTGCTTTAAACGGGACGTTAAAATAACTAAACTAAACTTTACCTTCTTATTTTTTTTTTTAACTGACGAATAAAATTGCCTTTTGAAAATCGTTCCTGAAGTAAGTAGAATTTGACGATACTCATCATGATTTCATAGAAAATCGTTGTATTGATTCCATATCATTTTCAAATCATTAAATTATCGTAATTTTCTAAGATTATGATAGTTTTCAACGCATTATAAGAAGGTAGAGTCAAATAGAATAACTCATTTGATTTTTTTTAAAGAAACAAATTAAAAATTAAAAATTGGAAGAAATAAATTTGCTTGATTGATATTGGGTGTTCTTTTGTAAAAGCAATCCATTTTTATTATTATTAATAATTTTTTTTAAAAAAAATTGATATAAAAGGGAAATGGAAATGTTTTTTTTAACAAAATGGTTATGATCAGAGAAAAGAAATACAATCCAAGCAAGAATATATTTGATATTAAAAATTATTTTCAATTATATCATAAAGTAAACAATTATTTTATTATTTGTACTGGCAATTTGTTTTTATAATCTTACTTCCGTCTGTCTTTAAAAAAAATAAGAGGAATTTTTGTATTAAACACCACTATTTTATTGATTCAATATTTGGGATGTAGTTTTCTTTCAGAATTTCGACAACTTCAAAAAGTTGCTTAGCATACGATTTTTTATTGCAATATTAAACTATAGAAAAATACTTTATTATTATTTGCGTTGAATTTCAAAAATCTCTATCATAAAAGGACTTTTTTACTGTATTGTAAAATTTTTCCAAATATACTTGAAACAAAATTGTCGGTTATCCTCTTGAAGATATTATATATTCAATTCTTCTTTCAAAAAATTGTTATTGATATTTTTGGTACACTTAGCTTATTATTACAATATTTTTGTAAGACTTCTCCATAAAATTGTACGAAATTTTAAATATATTGAAGCAAAATATCTTGAAGTTGAAATATTGTAAAATGTCATGTGGTAATCGGAAAATCTTGAACATTTTCCATTTTAATTCATATTTTCTATACATAATATAAAATGAAGTCTCCTGAAAGCGTCTGTATGTTTGAAAGAGAAAAACTAGAAACATACTTAGCTGATATTGGAAATATTTGCACCATTTTGTAGGGGAAATTTCGGGCAAATTTTTAGTACATTAAAATCATATCAAAATAAAAAGTGTTATAATTGTGATTTTAAATATTTTTCCTACTATGATTCGCTTAAAACAGCAATATTTGTGTTTTCCATTTAACCACACATGCATAAATAGCAAGAGCAATGGTATGCATATGGGATTTATTTCTTTGTTTACGTCTGATTTTAAATACCTATTCAAAACTCATTATGCTCTCAAAAAGGAAATTCAACCGTGATCAGAACACATTAAATGCCGTAACACTTCGTTTGTTGAGCGATAAAGAAAATGAGGAGGGAAAAAATGTTCGATTAGCAAACATCAGTCAAAGAATATCCACACTTAGGAAAGATCTTCGGTTGAACGAAGAAACAATATCTCTTAAAATTGCGCTACAATTGAATTATAGATAAATAATGAATCAAATTTTGAAAATATTTTTTTCTCTTGGATGTTATGACATGAGCAAGGCTGCGCGGGCACTGAACAATGTGTGAAATTCTCGTACCGATACACATTTCTGAGCAATGTGTGCAAAATAAGTGCATTTTGACGATTTGAAGGCTTATAACGTCAAGATAAGACATCAAATTTCTGTATCTTAGAACGAAAGACAGATAACTTTAAATCTGTATATTATTTTACAGATAATTTAACCAAAAATATAGTGCATTTAATTTGATAAAATTATAATTATTTTTCAAAATGTTGTTACTAAATAACTGGTAAAGAACAAAGCCCCTTGCTTAAAACGGTACCTTTATTTCATTTGAATGCCCATAAACAATTGAATTGATTAGAATTTTGAGATTATTTTTATACTTTTTCTGTTGTGTTGTAATTTATGGCACTTTACAAACCTGTTTACAGTTATCTGACAGCGATTTACGCTCAGTGAGCGTCTCTTGTTTCCAGTAAAGCCAACTAAGGCCAAGAGTACGCCACATATGTTTGCACAGCCTCTTTTTACAAGACGGTACATTTACATAGCTCAGAGATAGAACACGCAACACCGTTTCATGCCCCTGCAACTCTAACTCTCTGGTTAATAATGGTATGAAATGGGAGGCACATGGAAAGACGCCATCCTGGGACTATTGTTCTACACCTGACATTCATTGATTGAAATATGGTTAGGGATTTTAATACTGGAGGAAGCAAAACCAAAGGAAATGAGCTTTTTGAAATTCAGATTTGGAAATGGATTTGGCTTATTAAGCTTCTTCTTGCATACAGCCGACCACCCCGCCACCACTGAACGTAGCAGTATAGACAGGATTTGTTGTGGTCGACTGCTGAAAAGTATTGTCCAACTTTACATTGACCGAACAGTCAAACTAACATTCCTTTCCGGGTAGTAAATAGCTGTCTTTCTCCCCATCAGCACTCTCTCAAGCAGTTGGAAGGAAACTATCAATCTTTAACATCATATCCTTCAGGGTTTTGAGATGACGCGGTACCATCAGTAATGTACTTAAATCATTGTTGACAGTCTTCAGGTCCTTCCTTAACTCTGAGATCTCCATACATTCCATTAAACAGTGGTAAACCGTACCCATTTCTCCACAAATGCATTTATTTTCCTGCGTTCTTCCAAATCTTTGGAAATATGCAGGAAATCTCCCCTGTCCAGATATTATTTGGATTATAAGTGGATGATATCTTATTTTAATTTCCGGATTAGATATAAAGTGGAAAATTACTCTTCCTTTTTTGGACATATACCATCTGTCAAACCATTGTAGTTTTATTTCTTCTCTCAATTCCCCTTTTAAAACACCACTTGATTTGGGAACAATAATATCAATATTATCTTTCTGTGTCGCCAACTTTGCATATTGATCCGCCTTTTCATTACCATATATCCTAATATGGGCCTTAATCCAATCCAATTCAACTCTATCGACTTGCTAATTTTAACACTTTTTATCTTTTCTTTTATCGTCCTTATTACCTTATTACAATTGGCTTATTAAGCTAACTATCATGCAGAAATTGAAAAACTTGTGACTATTTCCAGAAACAGACTTATAATTTGTTTGTGGTTACAATATTCTGAAAAATACTAATAAAAATATTTACAAAAAGCTAGAAACGAGAATAGAAATAAAAAGAGCAACACTCACATGAAATACAAATAAATGCTAAGTACAAACACGAAAATAACAGAAAATAAATAAATGTATGTAGATTGCTATTCTTGGATATAATGTTCATGGAATCTTGAATAGATCTTTGTTTTCTTCGATTTTGGAACGAATCATTCTTTAAATTTTTTTCCTGGATCCTTGAGAAAAGGCAAGGCTGCAGAACCAAACAGAAGAATAATCATGCCTAAACTGGGACTGGAACCCGGGACTTCCAAAAATCGAGGAAGACGCTTTACCCATATATCAGGACGCCGGCATTCTTTCTTTATGCTATGTTTATGAGAATGTAAAAAATCAAAGTTGAAGTAGGTAATTTCTTTTTTTCATTCAGGTCCTTAACAAAAAAATAATTCTACTCAGTTACTTTAATTATAGTTGCTGTTCTAGAAACAGTCTCTTCCATAGCCATTCTAGAAACAGCTTGGAGCTTCCTTGGCAATCACCAAAAACAAAAAACTCGACGCAATCCACTCATCCAAAGATACAAAAAAATATATATCTCAATATCTGACCATTCTTTACGAAATTGTGTTCATAGTATAATTACGCATGACTACTTATCTAAAATGTACAAAAACGAAATGTTATCTTTGCAGCTAGCACCTATTCACGCCAAACGACAGAAAAAAAATAAAATGAATCACTTCATTTCCTTTTTTGCCAGCACTTCAAGGCAATGCTTTAAAGGCACCAGAAGCCCGTTATCTGCAACCGTAACTGACAAGGAGAGGCATAGCAGGCGTTAATAGTATCCAGGATCATTGCTCTTGTAAAAAAAAAGTCTAGACGGGAAAAAGACTTTAGAATCTCACAGAACAGCGTAATTTCTAGACTGTTTTTCATCAAACTGATCAGCCACGTCCGATACGCTTAACATGAGAAGGTCAAAGCTGAATGCCTGGTTTATTTTTTTGGTGGGTTTTGGAGGAAAAATAAGCCAAGTCTTTTACTGGGGGCTTAAATTGGCTAATTTTATTTATCTTTGGCGATGTAATTGTTACTTTCAGGTAACAAGATTTTAAACTTGTTTACAATTCGGAATTGGTTATTTTAAATGAAGGATGATTTATTACATTCTAATTATTATATTTTATACAGTTTATTATATTTTAAAAAGTTTTTGTTTTTACGCTTAATTGAATTAAAGTATTAATAAATCATTTTTATTCGATTATTCCCCCCAAAATTCTTCAATTTATATTAAAAATTGTATTTATTTGAATAATTTAATAATTAAAAAAACATTATTGAAATGGTTCCAAATATAATATATTATTGTTTATTTACAAAATGATATATGATATCTGTAAAGTGCAAAAGGCACATATTCAAAAAATTCATAAAATTGGAGCTATCAAATTTGGAAAGTAGTTGTTGCTTGTAGTAGGTCCCAAGGAAATGATTTTTGAAATTTTCATTACATTTTTAATTAAAAATCAACAGGAGTTTTCACTCCAAAACTTCTTTTCTAACTATCTAATAGTTAAATTTAAGTTTTACGCGCTTGATTTCCAACCGAATGAATCCGAAATTTGATACAAAATTTAAATTGCAAATACAAAATTAAAGCCAAACCATATATTAAAGCATTGCATTCTTGAGTTATTTTACATTTTTCTAAAAGTAATGACGAATAGACCACCATTCTTTGTGTGAACACACTGTATATATATCTACACTATATAGGTTAAATTAAAGTACCGAATTTTATATATCAGGTTCTCTACGTTTTGTAGTTATCGTATTTACTTATATTCGAAGAGCTGGGCAGTCGGACTTTCTCTGAACCGATTTTGCTTCAAATTGATTGATGTTCATAAATTTTGGTGCAGAAACTGTAAAAGAAATTTCATTCATTTAACTCAAAGCATTTAAGTAGTTTGGTCACAGACAGCGCATTTTTTCAAAATTGTGTTTTACAAAATCGGTGCTGTCTAAAATTTGGAGTTCAAGTTTTTTTGGCGATTATAGTTATTTCTTTATATACGAGAAAGTAAAAAAAAATATTTAACTCCTGTTTAAAATTTAAAAATTATTTTTTGATAGTTATATTTTTATAGATTTTCTTAATGATATTGATAGATTAATTTTTTAAATATATTAGGGGTATAGTTTATTTTTTATTGTATACGAATTAACAAACAAAGAAATATTGTAAAAGTGGTAAATATAAATAGAAAATATTGTAATTGTCAAAAAAAGTAACTCGAAATTTGGATAACTGTCCCTGTTTCAGGTCTCTATGAATCAGGAAAACCTTTTTTTGGCATTGTTTGACTATCTGTCTGTAAACAGAATAACGTTTTGAATTAGAGAAGTCAATTCAGCATATGATCTTTACTTAAAATTTGTAAATATCTATCATTACATTTTCATATAGTTTCGTTTTGATAATGATATATATTATTGTAAAATGTGCTGAAAAGTATTTTCAAAAATCAATATGATTAGAAAGATAACTTGTTTGAATTTTAAGTTGAAATTTTTTTTCTGCTGCAGTAATTTCGAAAATTACAGCTGAAACCCCCCGAAATTTCCCATAATATGTTAAAATTTTAGACAAATCGCTCTGAATTATGCATTGTAATCTTTCAAATTATGTATGCGTAAAATTGAATATTCTAGCTCAAGCATCAAACGTAGAGATCAACTCACGCATACACACATTTTCTTTAATTATTAATAGAAATATACAATGAAAAAAAATTTCTGAACTGTTTTACCATGTTATTAGTTACCCTAGATAAAAACTATCCCGCCAAATACACTGTGTTCCTTGAGAATTGCAAAATTAGAATAATATACGAGTTAAACTGTTTTTAATCTCTTTTCTTGCAGTTTTGCAACATTAACAGAAAAACTTCTAACTTTCGACACATATGTGAAAGATAAAAAAAGTATTCCCTTACGAATAGGTATCTCATGATACGATAAAATATCTCGGCTGATACGAATAGCAGCATTGCTTCATTAGATGATCTTTGGAGTGGGTGCAATTTAAGTTCACCTTCTTTTTAACTTATAAACAGCAAACACTTAAAAACAATTGGAGTAATTGTAAAAAAATGGACATTGCATTAGGTGATGGTACTAGAAGCAATGAATATGAAAAATAAAACTTTAAATTAATAAAAAATTTAATAAGAATATTATTTGTTAAACTGGAATATTAGCTTCAAATTCGACCAAGTATTTTTTGGTCTCATATGAAAAGAGAAAGTATTGTAATCGTTAAAAAATCGTTCATGATTCTGACAAATCGAACTATTTCAAACTAGAATCTAAGTCCTAGGAATACGTTTATATAAATAAAAATTCTTTGAACTTTATGGATGGTATTTGTTATACAAACTTCATAACATTCTTGAAACCGATATGAAATGTGACCCGAAATCCATGCAGAGAAGTATATCTGTCTGGTTTCCAGAGTAAAATGATTGAGATGATTACAAAATATTGTCACGTAGATACAACTGAAGAAGACACAGGAAGTAGAATTAAATCAATTTATTAACTCGACTCTGAACTAAGAACACTGTGACTGTGACCTGCTTTTATACCAGAAGGGAAAGTTCCAGAATACCTTTCTGGGAACAGGAAGAAAAGTCCAGAGCACTTATCTGGTGAATTAAAGAAAGGTCCAGAATCTTCTGGAACACGAAATAAAGGAAAAACAAATAAAGGAAAACATTTAAACAAATTTTAAGTCTATTGAGATTCGAGCACATGATCTCCTGACTATGACTCCAGCGTCATAACCATTCAGTTATGCAGACTCGGTAATGTTCCGTTTGAATGCGGCAGTATGAAGATCTAGATAAATAAAATTTTGCACTGCGGCCTAGCATATAAAATGAATTTTTATTAAATTTGAACCAAATCTGTCATTTATACTTTCTTGTACAAATTATGGTGCAAAGATGGTACGTTTTCGTGTATAAAAATGCAATAACTTATATGTATTGTAATTCAGCAAGGTACTTTGTGACTGCAGTTAGTTTTTATAGCAAATTTACTTCAATGCGTCGAGAAAAAGCTTCTAAAACATAAATTCTATTTTGGGGTACTTGCATAGTAAAACAAACCAGAGATTAATCATTAAAAATATAAACCAAAAACGCCAACAATCATTTGATAAATCCTGTAAAAATGTGAAATATACTCCAAAAGGTAATACTACACTATTATTGTTCGCTAAAGTCATGGAAGACATACGTGATTTTATATAAAGTCCATCTTTTTTTTTTTAATTCGAAGAGAGTGCGTGACATTTTTATTAGAAACCTATATGCGAGAAATGTTTAGGGAGACCACTCCCACAATCTTTTAACATTACGGTATCTATAAATTATATTTTTATAAATTTGCAATTCAAAATACTCAGCAGAATGAACCAGTAGACAAAAACTGTGAAATATATCGCGTAATTAATTCTTTGTAATTCAAAATTTAAACTTTCAAATAGATTTTTAATTAAAAATCAATCGGAATTTTAATGTTCTTCTTCAATTATAAAGCGATAAAAACAGATATTTTAATTTTATCTCTTTAAAATTAGTAAATATATATATAAAAGTTATTATACTATTCCAATTTTAATTTCATTTCCGTAATTAGTGTCGTTTGTTTCGTTTAAATGATTTTATTAATTACATTAATTTAGATTTGTTTCATTAATTGGTTCTATTTCATTTTCTTTTCATTTTTTGAACTTTTAGAGTTTAATTCCAAATTAAATTTTAATTTCGATTTCGACCTAATTAGTTTCGTTTAAATTTTTGTTGACCAGGAAATGGGTTTTAATTATTTTAATGCTTTTATGGTTACATATATATATATAATATAATATTATTAGTGTTATCAATTTCAATTTCGATAAAATACTTTTTAAGTTCAAAATAGTTTTTGAAATATATTTAATACGCTTTTAAGTATTTTAAATATATTTATTCTTTTCATTGTTTTAATTATTAGTTTTATATACATGTGATTTGATCTCTCGACACACGAATTGATTTAACTTTCCTAATTAGATGATGCGTTCTATTTCTGAACATAGAATTTTATTATTTATTTTTATAATACAGGGAATATTTGAGATATTTAATCATTTCTAAGGGATTTTTGAATTTTTAACTACTTAACACTTTGCCTGCCAACTACGAGATATCTCGTAGTTGGCAGATACTTTTCTAGGACCTAGAGAGATACTTTACGATGGATCTACGTGATGCTTTTCTAGGGCCAAACCATCTATGTTATATTAAACGAATCGCAGAAGATACAAAAAATAGTATTTTCCCTTACAATCTCAACGTATTTACACTTCTCTTTTATTTATCATTCAACTCCAATCAATGTATTCATTTCCGATATCAAAATAAATATAATTTTTTTCTATTATTCCTAATTAAACAATTTTGAATCTCAGAAGTTTTTTCCAAGATTATTTCTTCTATGATTAACATTATATTAATAAAGGTATCCGACTACGTTAAAAACACTGATTATCAACCACATTGACGAATTTGTTTTATTACTGTTATGTCTTGTAGTTTAGACTTTCCTCTTTCCAAAACAGTTCATCTTTTCTAGAAAAAGGAAGGCCTGACCTATCATCCAGGGTCACATATTTATTCAGCTAAAGTTTGTCTTTCACTCCATTTTTCTCTAAATTTTATTTTTCATAAAAATTCTCCACCGTTAACATGATATATCAAAAACTAATCGTGGTATTTACATAAACATTTTAGCGTGTGTTTTAAATAATAAGGGCAACGAAATGAACCAAAAGTTTCATTGTGGGTGAAACACTTTTTCATCTGTAGGTATTTTAGAAAGATTTAGAAGGGAACTTATGGGAAAAAATGCATATATACGTATATTTTTACCCGTCACTTCTTTGATTCTCAAGATTTTTCTTAGTTTGGTTCATTTCATTCGTTTTCATAATCTATAACTTGTGTACAAAGAAATAAAGGATTGCTGTATTACCATTTAGTATAAAGTGTTAACCGTTTTGGTTCAATTTAGTTACAATTTACTACAAATTTTCCTAGTTCACAAAATATAAGCTATTTTCAAAAAATTCTTTTTGTATTTTTAGTGTTTATAACTGACAATACACCTAAAAACCGTAAGTTTTTAAAAATCCAATTTTTCAAATTTTTTTTATCGAACGTAGTCGGATACCTTAAATGTACAGAAATATGATCCATTAAGTTTGATCGTATTGCTGAGAGTTAAAGTTATCTTAATATGTTATTTCACAGAACCTGACAGTACTTGCTTGACTTAAGCTTTAAAAGAATATATTTATTTGACAATTAGTCATATTTTTATTTTACTAAGGTAACCGACTACGTTCGAAGGAAAAATTTTGAAAAATTTGACTTTTCAAAAACTATTTTTGGTTTACCAATTATAAACACTATAAATACAAAAAAAATATTTGAGAACATAATATATTTTGCAAAATAGGAAAATTTGGTAAATTTTAGTGAAATTTAACCAAAACGGTTAACATTCTACACAAAATTGTAATGCAGCAATCCTATTTTTCGCTGTAGACAAGTTATAGCAAAGAAGGAAGAATGAAATGAACCAAAATCTATCTAAGAAAAGTTTGAGATGCAAAGAAGTGATGAGTAAAAAATATACGTATATATGCATTTTTTCCATCTTTTCGCAACTACTTTTTTCTAAAAACTCCTATAATAGAAAAAGCATTTCACCAGCAATAAAAATTTTGGTTCATTTCATTGCCTGCATTACTTAAAACTCACGCTGAAATTTTTATGTAAAAACATCAATTAGTTTTTCGGATATCCTGTTAATGGTCTATAATTTTTATGAAAATTAAAATTGAAGTGAAAGTTAAATTTTAGCTGAAAAATAAATTTTGCTTAAAATTCCTCTGGATAATAGGTGAGACCTTCCTTTTCCTAGAAAAACTGTTTTTGAAAGAGAAAAAAGTCTGAACAACAAGAAATAACACTTTAAAAAAAAATCGCCAATGTGGTCTGATACCAGTGTCTTTAACGTAATCGGATACCTTAAAATGTTTTCGGTTATGTTCCAAGTCAGAAATACGTCACTGCTAATTCTTATATCAGAATATAAAATAAGAAAACAAGCATCAGAAAAAGCAGAACAGAATATTTTTAGAACCTTATAAAACTTCTGCCTTACGGAAACGGCAGCAGATATAAATAGTTAAATGCCAAAGAAATTTCATGGAAGGGATATCAGAAAGAGGATTTATTTGTCAAAAACATCTATAAATGCGAGTATGAAATCAAAAACATCTTCATCGAATCCTGGTGTTTCGGACAGAAGATGAAACAAAATGAAGACAACTTCCGAAAATCAGACGTTATTTTTCCAACAGATTACAGAAGATTAGACGCTCCGTGATGGAAATATCGAGAAGTCCTTGATGGACTCTCAGAATATGGGAATAAAAATATCTATACAGAAATATTATTAAAGTTTGCCTTCTGGATGTATAAAAAGTAATATAAATTTAATATTTTTATCACTTTTGAGCTGAATCCATTTCCCATTGCTTGAAATGTATATCCTCCAAATATGAAGACGTTACGTCAGCTGGTTCTCTCACCAAGGCATCTGAAATAAAGGTGCTTTAATTTCAATCTCCCTGTATATATAACGAATTCTATAATATTGCTCCCCTGTGTCTTTAACGTATACTGTGTCACTGAATCATGGCCTTGTCGATCATTTGGTGATGAATTTATTGACTTGGCGACAAAAAAAGTTCTCGAAAGCAAAAGAATTTTCGCAGTACCTTCATTAAGAGTCGGAATTTGATAAGCGAAATAAATTACCGATAGCATTTGTGCACGTAATCACCGAGACTTAAGTTTTCTCTTTATTTATAAAGTCAGAATCAAGAAAATTGTGAGTTCTTTTCGCTCATATGATTGTTTAATAAGATTCCTTGCTATTTTTATGTATATACTATATTTTGCTACATATTGTGCTTTTCTGTGTAAAAAAAGGCTTCTCTATCCATTAGAGTTTGTTCGGCTTTTTATCGAGCCAACTTCCCGAAATAATCTATCATTGCTCATTTGTTTTATGGTCTATTTAAAATTGCTACAATTAGATTTCAGTAAGTATTTGTATAACATTTAATTTTACATAAAATGGTCACTTGAAAAAATAATAAATTTATTTACAAATAATAATATTGCTACGAATCTATAAGGTTGATGCCCAACATCGGGAATTCCACCGTTGAAAAGACCGCTTTACAAATAGCTCAATTGGAATTCTGAACGGATGCCAGATTCGTGATTCCCCGAGCTCAGCGGCGAACTTGGTGAGTATTTGAAACTTGGCTACGAATTTGGCGACAAGTTTAATGATATTAGAATATTTAAGAATTTTGATGATAGGAGCTAAGAGATTGCTCGAGAACAAACTGATGTATCTACAAACTGAATGATATTAGCTAGATTGTTCGAGAACTTCACTGCACTGCTTCGGAGACTATAAAAAGCTGACCGTTCAAGCCGAGAATAGTCTTTGAGTCGCATAGAGAGCCAAAGGTGAACTAGTCGGATCAATCCAGCGAAGCGCAAGTGTTGTTTCAAGCTGAAGCGATTGGTAAATTGAGCGTTGCACCAAATCTCCGAGTTAATTGCAGAAATAGCATCGAGTCATGTAAGGAGTCGCCAGTCAATGGAGAAATGCAAGTTGTAACATTCTCCAATCTCATTCATGATTAGCGGCATTTCCCAACAGCTGCTCACAACCTATTAACGCTTCCATTGTTAAACACCGCCACCTTTCGACATGGTGAATCTCCTTCGCCAATTGTTCGCATCTGATCATAAGACCACACTTAAAGTTCCTTATGGAGATGGAACCAGTCACTTCATCAAAAGAAGATGTGCAACATCTGACTGCCAGGTGGTCCCTTTGTGAAGGCATATTACTGACACGTGTTCCAGGGAAGTCCATTGTTGGGACGTGTCATTGATGGTAAGATCCCATGCCACGATGGTGCCAGAATTGAGGGGTTTTTTTTATGATTGGTTGGTGAGAAGCCGACTTGGGCGAATGAATGACACTAGAATTTAGAACGTGGACTTAGGACAACAGAAAAGTGTCACTTGGTCTTGGAAGAGAGAGACACGGATTTTTCGAACTCCTGATTTGGACACTCACCCTTGATAGCTGCTCTGGATAACACCTTGTTTTCGTCTAGTGGTGTTTTTCTTCGAATGAATCGAAAACCCTTTTTCTGAACTGTTTTTTCACAATAAACCTACAATCTACAAATGTTGTGTAAATAGCGAATATTTAACCCAGATGAGAACACATGGTTCTTCTGTAAAAATATAAGTCTGTAAATGAAGTATTTATCTGGGATGCCACTCTCTCATTCGATCGGTAGCGATCAAGTCATTACAGTACATTCCGATAGAAACCCTTATATTGCATTTGGCTCTAAATTTATAAGGTGTTTACACTATAGATGTTAAAGATGTGTACCAGATCTTATCTATCTAGCCCCTTTTTTGTAGTTATCGTGTTATGTTCGGATAAACGGATAAACAAACTTTGTCAAAATATGTTTTACTCATAATTTGATAGCTATCTACAAATTTGGTGTAAAGACTATATACCAAATTCCATTCGTCTGGTTTAAGGTGTTTGATTTATCTTTGTCACCAACAGATAGATAGACATTTTCTAAAATTGTTTTTCGATCTCAGGGAAATTTAAAACGTGGATATTCAAACGTGGAAATCTGGTGTTCTAATTTTTTGACGATTGCTACATTCTCTGTGCGTTGTGTATGAGAGAATAAAAATTTATATCATCAGATCTTTGAAATATTCTATTCGTGGGGCCACAGAGAAACTGCGTAGATTATCTCCTCCTGCTGATTTCTGGCTGCTTTGTATGCTTAATCTTTGTCTACTCTACGACTACCCACCTACCCGAAAGGGTGTAAGCTGCTTTTTACTCTGTGATTTTGTTACTGATTACAGTCCAGTGCTTTCAACGGTACTGCTATTTGTACTAAATGTGCTGCTTTGTATTTGCGCATTCGTATCTTTGCGTAATAAACGTCGTCATTTGATATTGTGGCCTTCGAATCGTTTCATTCCATACACAACTATAAGAGAACCTATTAATTGTACGGACTTAATAGAGGAAGCTCCATAATAATATATGGGTAATCAGCGAATAAGCCCTGATCTCAAAATTAAATATCTCTACAACAAAGATAGATATAATCATGAGGTAAACTTTACGCTTATTAGAAAAACTGTAAAAATGCTGCACAAAAGTTTAGAAAATTCAGTTACGAAAATTGTTAACAGATGGCGCTCTAATCACAATGCCAATAGACGCTTTCAGTGTGACGTCAAAAATGAAAAAGGACTCCCGATCTGACTCCTTGTGACTTCTCTCTGTGGGCAGCATTGAAAGACACTGTCTATAGAAACAGCCCCGCCACTCTGGATGAGCTTGAATCGTTGATTGGTGTTGCATGTGACTCCATTTCCATCGAGACATTGCAAGACGTGACGTCAAATTTCATTGTTCGATTACGCCACCTCAGTGTTTCGAACGGTGAACATTTTGAAAAAAATTGTATTTTGATTGCAAAGATCACATCACTTTATTATTTTTAAGACTCCTTTCAGTAAGAGTTTTCAGCGCAGAGCACCATCTTTTAACGATTTTTGTAACTAAATTTTCTAACTTTTGCACACTATTTTTACAGTTTTGCTAATAAACGTACAGTTAACAGCATAATTCTATCAATCTTTTTCGTAGAGATATTTAATTTTGAAATCAGGGCTTATTCGCTGATCACCCTGTATTGAATGATGTATATAAATACAAATGTATCTCTGTATGTCTCTTAAACGCCACCATGCCACTCATCCGATTCCGATAAAACTTCAAATTATTGCTTGCACTTATGCGAAGATTATAGGCATAATGCAATCATTAAAAGTATAAAAAATGTAAATATAAAGAATAAAAACTGTTTTTAGATCTACTTACTGCATCTATCAATCATGGATTAACCACCAAATAACTCACCATGGACACGCAACAGATTCAGTAAGGATGCTAATTTCAAGCTTGACGTTAATATTTCGGAGGTATTGTACGTAAATGCTATGTCTTTCTCTGAGGTAGTATTTTTTTTAATAAAATGTGGGAGAAAGTTTTGGAAAACCAGTTCTATATATTTGAAATTTTAACTAAACGTTTAATAAAATGTTAGCGTTTTTTACAGTAACATCCTGAAATACAGTACAAATAATTTTGTCCCATCTTAGTTTTCAAAAAATTATCTTTTCAACTATATTAATGATTTTATGATATAAATATATTTTCTATGTTTAATCAATTTTAAAAGAAAATATTTGAATCCCATTTTCTAATATTATACTTCAGAATAATAAACAAATCACTTGATACAAAAATAGTTTCCTTAATTACCATTTTGAAAGAACACCAGTCTTGTTTATAAATATTTGTTTAGATATAAATATTTATCTTATTTATATATAATCAAATATTTATAAATCTTATATATAAATATTTGTTTGTAGAGTCGAATAATAAAAATAGAATAGATACTATTTATGCTTCTCTTTTATAGATTCTTCAATTTAAATTAATGTTTTCATTGCAACAAGAAAGTAAATAGCATTCTTAATCAAACAAGATAACTATTTCAAATTCCAAACGATATTTCCAAGGTTATTTCTTCTGCTACAGCAACGCGCCAGGTACCAGCTAGTATATAATCTAAACCAAATACGCAGTCAGACAATTATTGTACATAGTTTTAATATTTGTATTTATTAATTACAAATATTATATGGACATGTTTATACAAAGGCGTGTTGCAATAGCATGTGTGCGCGTTTCTTCATTGAAAGAAAATAAACTTCTAAGAACAAAATACGAAGATTGAGCATAATTTGTTTGAAAATTATTTTATAACAACTGAAAAATAAACAGCTGCAGAAGCAATAATAATAAATACTGACAGTCAAATTGATTAGATAATTTTTTCTTGCTTTTTAAGAAAATTCACGGAAATTTTGAAAAGTTTAAAATATTCAGTGACGTTTCGTTGGAAATTGTGAATAGCTTCAGAATTTAGAAATGCGACATCGTAAATAGACATTGTTCGAAATTCTATAATTTATATTAGGATTAACACTTTAAAAGAGTGTTATTTTTTTATGAATATTTATATTTCTTTTATTAACTTAATCAATGTATATAAATTTTTTGATAGCTAATACCTGAAACTTTCTTTTTCAAATTATATATGTTTATCTCTATAAAGACCGAATAAAAAAATATAATTTCATCTTTCCATTCGAAACCTTATTGAAAATATGAATTTTACTTACAAATTTTGATTTAAGGAAATTATTGATTTAATAATTGATGATTAAGCTTAATTAGATATAGTGTTTTGCTTTAAAAAAAGTGACATTGTTTCTATTTTAAAATAGAACTATAAAAATAATCGAATAAATAATTTTTTAAAGCATTTGAAATATTTTAGGCAAAACATTTATTTTTTGAAGCACTTAAAGCTAGCATGCACACTTTTAATTTAACTTGTCAACCAATAATAATTCAAAAACAAGGGCTCTATTCCTATCATTCTTAATTAAACCAGATAACTATTTCAACTTCCAAACGATATTTTCAAGATTATTTCTTCTGCGGCAGCAACTCGTCGGATACCAGCTAGTATGTTTAAAAAGAGATTATCCGCACGGAGTCTTGCAGCGTACATGAATACAACTACAGAGTAAACAGAAATTATCAATCATTAAATGCCATATAAAAATGAAACAAAATTAAATTTTCTGTTCTTTATAAGATCAATCTTTCGCCATTTGCATTTCATCACCTGGAAATATACTATTTAGTTTAGGATACTTTAAAAATTTGCCTTTCTCTCTCGATGGTCATTTGTATTTGTATGATTTCCATAACTGCATGTTTGAAAAGTAATTAATCAAGTAAAGGAAGTTGAAAAGTTGAGAATAAAGTTTTTGATTATATTTAAATAGAAAAATGTATAGAAAAGAACAAAGAATTCTAATTATTAAAGAGCCAACAAAACAGAACAAAATCTTATTTTTTATTCCATTGCGATTTTGTTTTTAAAAACACTGATGAAAGCAGACTTTTTAAAGTTCAACGATTTTTTAAGCAGACGAGTTGAAAATTAATCTAGATTGGGTTTTTTCTGAGCATAATTATGCTAATTTAAATATTTTTCTATAAGTAAAAAAAAGACGGAAAGCTAATTTGCGCTATACAAAATAAAGATTTTCTTAGCTTAGAACTAGATATTTCAGTAATCATAAAATGTGGTCTTGGAATTAAAGATTATGATAATCCACTTCTCAGACACAAGAATAAATAAATATTCATTATTTATTTAAAAATGAGCTATAGTATTTTCAGTAGGAAACTATAAGGTTAAATATAATGTTAAAGAATCTTTCAATAGGATTTTTTTCTTACGAATAATGAAAGATTAGAAGCAAAAACCCCATGATTTAAAAAAATTTAGGGCTTCAGATGATATGCTTTGAAAACAAGGATTAAATATATTGATTATTATAACAATAACTTTGAAATTTGAAATTTTCTCATACGACAGAATTATTTTTATAGAAATTAGATCACAATGAGAAGACTAGTGTGTTGAACAATTATGTTCATGTTTGTGTGTTAATTTATTTAGCTTGTTGAAAAATGGACTGCACATTAAATTATACTATAATTGTTTGAAAGGTAAAAAATATTATTTATCGTTCATTATAAACCTGTTGTGCTTTTATTTTATTTACTTTAAGATCAAAGCTCAATTTATTTTCAATAATTTTATAAAAGTGTGCAAGAATTTGTAAAAAATAATCGAGTGTTATGCATTTTTATTGTATACTAGCCGCCTTTGGTGACCAGCTTGTTCGCCATGAGTAAAGCGTTTTAAAATTTTCAATTAAATCACTTATTCATTAGCCTTGAAGTAATTCCGGGCATTGATTGACCGGAAATTAATATTTTATTTAAGATGATGGACAGAAAGTTCTAAAAGAACACCTTTTTCTAATAATATTCTTTAATTTTATAAATCAGTCAGTTTTAACCATCGGTTATGCTTCCAAAATATTAAAAAAAAATTTCGATGATGTTGCCAAAATATTAAATATGTTTTTTTAAAGAATGCGAGAAAGGGAAAAAAAGTATTAAATTAATGATGCAGATATTGCAAACGATTACATATATATGCCATTCAGTCGGTATTTCAATGCATATCCTGTCTAAATCCGATCAGGTTTACCGTAAATAAAGAAGATTTATTGCGTTAATGATATAAATATTGCAAATGATTGTAGAAACCTTTGCTCTGCATTTATTTTTTAAAGAAAATATCACATTTTATATTTCTTTTATTTTATCCAGTCACGTGCTGAAAGTTATATTTCTGTCGATCTATTTTGCGATGATAATTTTTTTTTTATTTGAACTTCCGGCATTCTTTTATTTTATCCAGTCACGTGCTAAAAAATATGGTTAAAATATTTCTTTAAAAATTCGTTAAAAATAGAAGCTTGAGTTTTACATTAAAACACTGATACCATTAGAAGGCGTATATATTTTATAATCTTTAAATTGATGTAAAAATCATGTTTCTGCAATATTATTTTCGGAAGTTATAGCGGAAAAACGTCGAAATTTCGCTTAAATTTTAATTAATTCTAATTCTAATTAAAAATTCGAAAAAAGGGCTCCGAGGTGCATATTCCGGACCTCCAAGGTATACATGTACCAAATTAGGTTGCTGTAGGTCCAACGGTCTGTCCTGTAGAGCGCCAACACACACACACACACACACATTGAGCTTTATTATAAGTATAGATTGAGGATTTTAAATTTTCAGTTAATTAGAATTATTTCAGCTATTTAGAATTTCCAGTTTTATAGAATTAAAGTAGGTATATACAATTTTATAGAATAAAAAGTAGGTATATTTAGTACCACAAATTGAGAAATCATTGAAATTCCAGGATTTAAGAAGCCTGGAATTTCAATGATTTCCAAGCCATGTATTTTTCCAGCCCATGTAAAATATGCCCATGTATTTTTTAAAAATACATGGCAATTTTTTTACTGTCATGTATTTTTAAATTGTCCTTTAATCTTAAAAGAAAATCGCAATAAAATGTAAAATATATAAAATAAAAAATCTTTTACATTGTACAATGTTCCGATTTATTTACAAAAAAAGTTCGAAATTTTCGAAATAACTTGAGAAATCATTCAAATCGCAGAAATTAATGAGCACCATGTATTTCTAAAATGTTCTTTAATTTTAAAAGAAAATCGTCAAAGATTCTTAGAATATATAAAGTCTTAATACTTTGAATTTATATTTTTTGGATTCATTAAATGAAAAAAATGTTATTTCTTAATAAATCTCTTATTTTAATTCATCCTGGGTCCACAATTTTATGAGTCTTTTCAATCACAATGGGAGGTATAAACGATAAAAGCCTAAGACTACTTCATCCAATAAAATTAACTTATTTCTTTACAGTGAAATCTACAAGGTAGCATTTCTTTTGTTTTAAATTAAAACTAAAACTGTTTTGGATTAAAACTAAAATTATTTCCATCAAGCCAAGCTGGAAGCTATTTTCCAAAGAGCTATCCAATTTTCCATCTCTATAAATTCCTATTACTTCCCAAGAATTCCACCGAAGTCAATTGTTCCAAAGTCAAGCACTCCCCTCAAGGACAACATTACAAAGCTTGTAACTTAGTAGAGCAGTATTGTGCTACATTTTGATTGGCTGTACCACCTTCCAGCAGAGACGCACTTGCTGTAAATTAGCTCTGTAGGATGATTGATGAATGGCTCTGCTCGCAATTCCGGAGCTCCCACGTAAATCTTCAGGTGCGATGATCTCTCGCAGAACGGATTATGGAGGACAGAGGCAGTTCCGTGCATCAACTATGGTGATGCTTCTTTAATGACGTGGAGTTAGTTGATTGAGCAGAATGCTACCTCGCAGCAGAGTTCCTTTGGAATTATGCTACCAAGACGAGACGAGTTTACATCTGTTGCTGCTGGGTAATGATGGGACACTTGGTTGTTACTCGCGATGCTCTATGGTAATTATGTGCGTTGTAAGCTTGAGAAAACTGGAAAAATCTTTCTCGCATATGGAGGCAAAGTTTTATGATATTAAAAAAAAATGGTTTTCAAGATTTTGGGGAATTTTCTAGGCATTACTAACTTTTAAAATCATATTTTTTCGTTTGTTCCAAGAGTATAACTCAAAAATGCTTTAATCTTAATTAATGCTTTAATCTTTCAATTTAAAAAAATCCTGCGTTTTGAAAAGCTGCATATAATTTAAGAAAAACAGGTTTTTAATAATTTTTTTTTCCACAAAATTTAAGAAAAAAAAATTAAATGTGCTAAAGGGCTATATTATGAATCGAACAATATCCCAATGGCACAAATTGTATTATAAAAATTCCGCAATAAAAATAAAAACCCATTTTAAGTATAATTTTCGTAATGTAAAAAAAAAATCTATTGATGGCATTTTTTATGGTAAAATTATCAATAAAACAGTCATCTTGGAATTTTTTTTCTTCAAATTTCCAGATTAAGCTTAATTTTTGTATCGCTATTGTCATATATTGGCTTTTTCGACAAATTTTTATTAAAAATAATTTAAAAAAAGAAATTCCCAACACACATTGTTGCCCTTTGAAACAGTCATTACATTATCCATTAAAATTATAAGTGGATATCAAAACATGTGTCCAAATGGCTACATGATGCATTACAGGGTTATGTTAGGAAGATGAAACTTGGAATATGTTTTTTTTTACCTATATTTGTAGACGTTTATCAAAATTTGAACGAAATCCATGCCCGCTTGTATCGTTCAACTACGAATGAATAACAAAACTAAACGGTAAGAGCCAGATAGATAGTACTGGGTTCCAGATCTAGAATCTAAAATGAATACCTATATCAACTTCTTTGCTTAGAAATTAATTGAGCCGATGTATGACCAATGTTGGATTTTTTTTTTGAAATATAAGTTTCTAAACGTCCATTGAGCCAGAAATCCGATACTTTGATTCATTCTTTATAAATGGGATTACTGAAAAAATATTTCGGCAAACTGGAAGATATCGTTATAATGTTATAATTAACTGAATTAAATCTGGTACTTTATGAAGTGATTTAATAAATGCTTTTAAAAATTTAGTTTACATTTGACTAATAAAACAATGCCGAGTACTTCAGAGGACTAGTTTAAATATACATCACATGAAACGAATGTGCTTGTGGGAATGTAATGAACGTTTAAAAAATGTTTCTTTTGGACCTAACTGAATCCTAAAAAAAAAACCCCTCATATTTCCACATATTTATTAAATTTCGAACGAGCTCTATTCCCAGAATCTCTGTCTGTCCGATTACAGAAATCTGTTAACATATTAACTAAAGATCTATGAAGATCAAATCAAATCAAATCAAACCGAATCAAATTTAAAACAATTTTAAGGCAAACAGATTTTCTCTGAATGAATTTCATCCAAATTTGACATAACACTACAAATTGGATATACACTGAAAGTTAAAGATCAGTACTTCTGTGATTAAAAAATTATTTATCAATCAGCAAAATATCTCAAGTCAGTTGATAGACGATGTCGTTCATTTTTAAACGATATAAATGGTTATAAAATACCAACTTTATAATATATATTGTAACATTAACGTTTCCAACTTTAAAGCAAGGAAAATAATAAGCAATGTTTGCACCTCAATATCAAAATTGCTTACCGGCAATTTATTATATACATAACATTTTACATCCTTACCTACTTCAAACTTTGTCACTTGATTATACTCCATTACTTTACCACTTAAAATAGTTTCAATACTTAATTCCTATTTACCAAATGTACGCTCGTTTTACAATTTCTATTATTAGTTCTCTCTCTCTCTCTCTCTCTCTCTCTCTCTCTCTTTCTATATATATATATAATATAATGTAATAGAATCTTGTTCAAATTTTCAATTGGTAATAAAAATTCGTTTTGTTTATCCACTCAAATTCAGACACATTTTATAAAATTTATAGCGGATGATATTCGGTCTCCAAAATCGCCATGTTTGTCGCCAAGCTCTGAAAATACTGACGTGACACCCCTTCATAAATTATATGAATAAACAAAACAAGAAAATAAATGGGAGTTAAATTAAATTTTTTATATATTACTTGTTATTATTTTCACTAAATATAACTCTGCGAAATAGCAAATCAACAAAAAAAAATATCAGAAGCTAGAATTTTTTTTAAAAAAAATAATCCATTATAAAAGGCAAGATCACTTCCAATTAATTTTTTCTTTTAGCTTCTGGCAAAAATTCGAATTAAGCGACGAATGAAAAATAGCAAATGCGGAACAGCCTCTCTATTTAATAAAAATGGCAAAATCCACCAAAAAATAAAATTATCCAACCATAAAACACGTCACTTAACTCATCACCTCAATATGACACGGAAAAAAAACTAACAGCAGAAGAAAAAACTGAAAAAAATGGCTCCTACATAATCTTTTTTACCGAGCTGCTGCCAACATTTGATAATAAACCTCCACTCAAATTCTACCTCGAGGTTAAACGCTTAGAAGCAATCGCTTTGAATAAACGTCAGCCTTTAATTCGATTATAATTGGGACGAGAAACAACAAAGCAGCATTTTGAGATAAAGCCGAACTCCAGGATTCAAGTTTTCGCCAGGATCGCACACGTCAAATCCATTGTTTGCATAAATAATATATCTTGTCCTTGCAATGGAAGTGAGAAGGAAATTTAATTATTGGCGAAGAGCGAAATTTGTTGCTGCCTCTATTAAGACCTGATTACGTTAGACATGCATTTCATCCTTTTTGTTATCTCCTTGCAAATGTGAAGGGCAATCGCCCAAGATAAATTTTAATAATGGTGAAAAAGGCATCGATGCTGCATTCTAATCCGGCATTTGCCATCATACATAAAGGTGTGTCTTTGATACTTCCAAATTGGAATTTCGCCGGTTTTGAAGATTAAGTGCTGCAACAAAGGTAATAAGCTCGAGTTTTAAAGATTATCCTTTAAAAATAATGTACTTTTGTTTCGAAAGATTGTCTCCCAGTTTTGAAACAAAGGAGATAATGTCGTGAGAATTGTTTTAGTCGAGTTGAGTGTTTTGATTGCTAGATTTATCCTTTTGGAAGAATGTATCAGCAGCAGCAATTGAAGTAATTCATTCTTTTCCGAGGTATTATATTAATGTTAGTCAATAGCCGTTATTCAAAGTGGAATTAATACGAATGGCTTAGAAATAAGTGCTACTTACTTAGAATTTTCGAACTTAACAAAACATAATTAAGTTGTAAAGATCCGTCACCAGAATGCAAGAGATAGTTTTTTTTAATGTTGGTAGAGTGCAAAAAGAATTAGGACACTGATTTTCCGAAAACTAATTATTGCATTGCTACTGTTAAACAGCAGCTTACAATCAATTCAGATATGTTAATAAAGTACAGTTAGTAAAAGTAGATCCAAATCCATGAAATTTTGATTTGTCCGCGACTGTTATATGCTTCACTGATGTAATCAAAATTATTTTTATTTAACACTTTAACTTTGAATCCTTCATGCTTCTAAAGACAAAACTTTGTTTTCATTTTTACATTCTCGTATGCTTAGTATGGAGAAAATATAGTAATTGTCGATGTCGAAATTCCGATTCTCTGAGCTCGAATTATACGTGATTGGAATACGTCCTCTGTCTCTGACAAAAATAATTCAGAAACGCTTTGAGCTGGACAGTTGAAATTTGATCTGCATTCTTTACACCAAAGTTTGATTTATATCAAATTTTGAGTAAAATCGCTCAAAAGAAATCTGTCTCTCCGGCTGTCTGAATATAAGCTAATACGGAAATTACAAAATGAAAAGAACCAGATGGATAAAATTCGGTACTCAAATTTAACATCTAAAGTGTAGACTTTCATGAATTTTGAGCTCAATCCAACAAAAATATGACCGTCCGTCAGTCTGTACTTTCAGAAATATTCAAGAATGAAAACTCATAAACTAAATAACTTTAATGTATCAAATTTGGTTTTTTATTTTGGGACTACAAATGCAGCTTTGTGTCAAATTTTTGTTTTCATCGGTTGGGAAAAAACCAACCTAAAATGCCAATTTTATTTTCTTGTATTTTTAATCACAAGTTAGAATTTAATCGCCAATAAATTTGGCTAAAGATCACAGGATAGTAAACCAAAACATCTCTAAATTCCCACCAAAGTTTATTATTTTGTAACTATTGCATGTCAATGTTATGCAAGGTTTTCGCAATATTAACATGGCTCTTAGACAGCTTTGTGCAGAACATTTCAGCTAGTTCATTCAATTCTGAATTTATTATTGTTCTCAAATCTGTGCAGTTACAGATTTTCAATATCAATGAAATCTATATCGGTTTAGAAATAGATATTCGATATTAAATAAAAGCAGGTGTTTGTTTGTCTGGAAAATTGGGAATAGAATAATCGAATTTGAACAAATATAACCTTGGAAAATATGAATGTGCACTTCGGAGCGTTCAAAATTTCAATTCATTTACTAAAGACCGATTTTAGTATCTTTGAATAATGACAAAAAAGTTTTTTCCCCATTTGATTTTAACGTTTTTGTTCATTGAATGGTACAATCAAATTAATTTTAATTTCTTTACTTTATAAAAGCGTTATTAAAGATTGTATACCAAATAATTTTTTGAAAATTACAAGGAAATTAACTCGGTATCGTGAAAAATTGACGTCTTTGAAGCTTTAAGATGGTGTGAAAATGTTTTTTTTTCAATCATCTTTGGAAGATACAGTTGAAAAACATCATGCTTAATTTTTTAATGAACTGATACTTTAATTAACCTTTGAACTTCAAAAAGTTGACAATGACGTGGCTTCTGTTTTGAATAGAATGAAGTACGAGTTTCTTCAATACCAGGTAAATATTGTAGTTTTGAATATTTTATCTATACATGTAGAGTCTTGTACCAATAGCTATAAAAATATTGTATATCTAAAGAAATGTAAAAACGAAAGCTCATTTTTAAGCCTATTAACTTAAAAAAACGTTTTGATCTTCTAAGTGTATTTATCGCTAATCTAAATTAAACTAAATCTGATATCAGTGTTGTTAAATGGAAAACCAACAGTTAAAATCACATAAACTTGTATGAATTAGTACTCAAATGTAAATCATAAAAATCTATCTTTCCATACCTGCTTTCAAATACAGATACATACACTACACCAAACCAAAAAATATTTCCGAAATCTTCAGATGCCAAAATAAATTCATACCTTCTATTTTCTTGTATTTTTTTTTACTTTTTACTCTCACAAAATTTCCAATGCTCTGGCACAATATGAGTTCCTAACAAACGGTAAAAAAATAGAAAGAAGAAGAAAAAAAAATTCTATAAAGAGAATAAAATTGTGGCGAAACATATAAAATCGCTTTACGATTTCAGCTTCGCCTTCCGGTCTTATCCACGATGGCACGAACGCTAGAAGAATCCGCGCTCAAACAAATGGTAAAAATTTTCAGCAACACCTTAAAATACAAAGAGGATTTAGGAGTGAAGTTGAAAAATGGAACAGAAGGATTTGGCAGCTAGTGGGAAAAGGAACGTCAGAGAACGTAAAGTCAAGAAGTGGAAATCGAACACTGGCCGAGAAATATTGAAAAACGCAGAGCCTAAACCAAGGATTCAACGCATCCATCTATTTATACGGGGCGCGTCTAAGCCTTGTCGGGCCAATTTCTGTAATAAAAATGAGATTACGAAAGATTTTCGAAGAGCTGGCTTTAGCAGTCTGTGGGGGGAGAGGAAAAAGCAGACGGCAAACCCAGGCGAGAATTCGGTAAGTTTGCTTTGAACGATGGTTTTTCCGGTCTTGCTTCAGAATACTTCGGTTTGGAATGGAATAAAAGTGTATGGGAGAGATTAACTTTCTGGGCGCGATATGTATTTAATGTAGGATTCTTGCAGTTTTTCAATTTCTCATACATCATTTACTTATAAGTGATGTTGAAATACTGGAGGATAAAATTGAATGTTTCAGAAAATTGCAAAGTGTAGTATTATCGCACTTTTAAGTTCCCGTTTTTGACATTTTTCAATCATTTTCAACATTTCACGTTAGTTTTACGTTAATTATATATTAATTCTGCAATTTGCGTTCGGAAAATTCTCATTTTTCCGATCACATTAATGAACGGGAATAAGTAAATATAGGGCAATTCATAAAAAAGTATAATGTTGCAATGCTGTATTAATTAAGAACAATATAAGATACTAAATGGTACCCGGCGCGTTGCTGCCGCAGAAGAAATAAATTTGAAAATATCGCTTGAAATTTAAAATAAATATTGTTTAATTCGGAGGGATAGAAAAAATAATATGAATTTTCGTATCGGAAATGAATATGTTCATTGAAATTGAATGATATGGAAAGGAGAAGAGTAAATAAATTCTATTTTTTTAACTTCCTTATTCAAGACATTAGGTTTGGCCATAATTTTTTGTTTTTGTTTTTCCATCATCAACAGAAACAAATAAGTGTAAGTAATAAAAAATAAAAGTTTAATCGCAATTGGATGACCGGTACAGTATCTTATAAGAGACCTACAGACATTCATTTTTATTAATTCAGATTACATAATTTTACTATGTTTATAATCATCCTATAAGTACAAGAAATAAACATATGAAGCTGTATCGCAATCAGATGAGGGGTACGGCAATGCATAAGAGACATACAATAAACATTCATTTTTATTTATATAGATATGTCACCTATAACAGCATTATATGCTGTTATTTTGTTTTATTAGAGATAGTCGCAGTTGATCTATGTTGGACCCCTTAGAAAGGTCAGTACACTTTCTTTCTGGACACTCCACAGAACAAATTCACCTTAGGGGAACCTCGTATATATTGCACCATTAATTTGTGATTATCTCTTCTTCAAAAGGGTACATTGTTCTTGAGACAAGTTCTTCATTTTCCAACGAATTTGCATAACGGCACAAAATTTAAAGTACTTTTGCTTGTCAAAGTCATCCAAATTTTGCAATATCTGCACTTCGTATTGAACCATTTTCAGTTTCTTTCTAAAAATTCTCCAGAAGGCGGATTAAGAAATCTGGGATTTAGGAGTTTACCAAATGCCTTGATTCTTCTTGGTTTCGTTGAATGGCGACTTCTTGTGATATAGTCGATGGTCCAGAATTTATACTTTGCAGAAACAGTGCGTAGTTATAAAATGTTCTTGCCATTGATATATAAAACTTCCAGTTAGAATTTCTTTTCCGTATTGTGATAAAAAATTCAATGAATAAAAGCTGCGGATTCTGTTTCTCTAAATCACGAAACACAATAAGACTCCTTCACTGCATGAAATGGACATTCCTTTTGACTAGGCGCATGACACATGACTTCTGTCAAGGGCGAGACACAGGCTTTAAGAGTTCATCTACCTTAAAAGTTGCTAGGGTGATTTTGGTCCTTGATTATTACTATTTTAGAACATCTGGAAAGTGTATACTTTTTTATGAATCCCCCTGTAGTAATTGCAACCAAATAGAAACAAAACCAACTATAAGTAATCATAGTTTAATTTGCGGAATAATGTAGAAATGATTTCTATGAAGTTTTTGAACTTGGATGAAATTTGCTTTAGATTGTATTTCTATAAGAAGAAATAATTATACTGTTCGCTCTGAATAAATTTTTACCAATATATCAAATATGATATTCGCTATAAAACAATTAAAATATTTTAAGACAAACGAAGAGTTTTTGTTTCATCTCAACTGTGAATTAGTGCAATGAAAAAAAACAAAATTAGAAGGCCATATTATATAATACGCATTAACTATCCTTTTCCTGTTCAGTGAATGCATAGAATCATAAAGTAAAATTAATATCATCAAATTTATATTGGATCGTTACTTTAGGTAAATACTTAAAACAAGGGTGAATTCTAGCATATAAAAACTATTGTTTGTTCGTATTTTAAGCGCTGTCTTACCTTTTCATCCAATTGCAATAAAACTTTGCTAATTTATTGATTGCATTTATAGATACAGTTCAATTTCCAGCATTTAAATTTGATTACAATTTTCAGCATTTATTCTGAGCACAGTAAAATTTACAAGCAAATCATTTCATACATTTCTATTAATTTTTAATATGATTGTCTTTTTAATATAATTCAAGTGAATTTATTTTATTAGATACTATATATTAACAATAAATTCTGTCAGCTTTGACTCGGTAGAAACTCTTTTCTGTGTTCCAAACTCAAAGTTCTTTTACCCTTAGAATATTTTCTGCATAAAATAATATTTTCAGCACTCAAGTGCTTCCATGGATATAGGATTTTATTTTTTATATAAACTTTATATGCATTGTGATATGAAGAAAAAAATGAGTACGTCGAGCTTTGTGAACTAAAATGTTTCCTCAGAATAATCTAGTTTACAATATGCTTTAGAATCGCGGTAAGTTTAATTTTAGATTTTGAATATTTAAACTATTCTAAACCTCAGAATGAAAAATAAAAAATAAACTATAATATATACACTGAAGTGACAAAAGTCATGGGAAGACTGTTAATATCGTGTCGGTCCTCCTTTTGCCCGGCGAAGTGCAACAACTCGACGTGTCATGGAGTCCACAAGTCGTTGGAAGTCCTCTGCAGGAATATTGAGCCATGCTCTCTGTACAGACGTCCATAATTGTGAAAGTGTTGATGGTGCAGGAGTTTGGGCAGGAACGGACCTTTCGATGATGTCCCATAAATGCTCGATGGGATTCATATCGGGCGATCTAGGTGGCCAGATCATGCGCTGGAATCGTCCGGAATGTTCTTCAAACCAATCGCGAACAGTTCTGTCCCGATAACATGGCGCATTGTCATCCATAAAAATCCCATCGTTGTGTGGGTACGTGAAGTCCATGAATGGCTGCAAGTGATCTGCAAGCAGCTGAACATAACCATTTCCAGTCAATGATCGGTTCAGTTGCACCAGAGGACCGAGTCCATGCCATGTAAAAACAGCCCACACCATTATGCAGCCACCACCAGCTTGAACAGTGCCTTGCTTACAGTTTGGGTCCATCTCTTCGTGGGGTCTTCGCAACACTCGAACTCTACCATCAGCTCGTAACAACTGAAATCGTGACTCATCTGACCACGCCATGGTTTTCCACTGGTCTAGGGATCAGTCGATATGCTCACGAGCCCAGGAGAGTCGCTGCAGGCGATGTCGTGCTGTCAGTAAAGGCACTCGAGTCGGTCTTGTGCTGTCATTGCCCAAGGAAGACAAATTTCGCCGCACAGTCCTATCGGACACGTCCCTCGTACGTCCCACATTGATTCCTGCAGTTATTTGACGAAGTGTTGCGTGTCTATTAGCATTGACCATTCTACACAGACGTCAGCGGTCTCGATCGTTAAGTGCAGGTGGTCGCCCACTGCGCTGTCCATGATGGGATGTGATGCCTGAAATTTCATACTCTCGGCACACTCTTGATACTGTGGATCTCGGAATGTTGAATTCACTAACGATATCCGCAATGGAATGCCCCATGCGTCTAGCTCCAACTAACATTCCACGTTCAAAGTCTGTTGATTCTCGTCGTGCCGCCATAAATCACGAAAAACCTGTTCACATAAATATCTTGAACACAAATGAAAGCTCTGGAAAACGAACTGCGCATTTATACTTTTTCGCTGCGATACTACTGCCATCTGTATATTTGCATATTGCTATCCCATGACTTTTGTCACTTCAGTGTAATATATATATATATATATATATATATATATATATATAATATACTACAATAGCATGAAAATTAATTTAATACAGAAGAAATTCAGTATACTAAACGGATATAAAGTTCGATATATAGGGAATTCAATATAGAGAAACACAGATAACAAATGTACTGCATTTTCTTTGTAAATAAAGTTGTTCAGAATTCATTCTATTAAGATTAAAAATACTTTGACTTTAAAAAGGACAAGTATCGGTCTTGTGGTAAGGTCTTGCCTTCGCAACTGGAGGTTCGGGACCCAATTGCACAGAAGAACCGACATGTATAAGGGCATATTTCTCGTTAAATCCGCCAGGCCAAACGTCTTACCGCTGGTGTGGTGTGGTGTGGAGAGGGAGGTGCCACTTCAGGTGTCGTCCTCGTCATCTGACCATGGTATAAAATTACGAGGTCAGTCCCAAAAACGCCCTAATGTTGCTTCAACACGTTAAATACCACGCAATTTTTAGAAACCTGGCCTAAAATGACACTAACTAATTTGAACATATTTTTATAATTATATTTTCATAAGTGGTCTGGTGGAAATGGGTTTAACCATATCAGGTTATAAATCCAATACGTTAAAGTATCCGACTGGGTTCGGAGACTTTTTTCTAAATATGCTTCAAATGCTTATTATTATTCTAGATTTAGTTTGAATATGTAACAGAATAATGAAAAATATTCAAAAATAAAAAATATTTTCGTAACATTTTGAAAAAAAGGGAAAATTGTAGTGAAAAAACAGACAATTTAACTGTTACGCCAACAGTCATAGAGAAAAAAATTACAGCCAGATATTAAAAATATTTTAGGAGAAGATTTTAATAACCAATATTCATGCTTTGAACTAAAATCTTTTGGATATATGGAATGTATGCTGAGATATGGCCAAAACAATTATATAAACAAGAATTTTGTGAAAAAAATGTGCTTAATTTGTCTATGAATACCTGTAAAATGCCTAAAACTGCATTTATATTTTAGTTTTTAGTTCAGAGCATTAAACATTTTGTATAAAATAATTCTACAAAATTTCATAAGAATATATTCAGAACATATTGAGGTATTGTGTTTACGGTTATGTAAAAAGTGCAAAAATTTAATTCTTCAGAAAATGCTTTTAAAGTTTTTATTTTGAAAAAAGCAAAATTATTGTCTTTCAATAAATCTAAAACTATCCTGATTTATAATTTGGAACTTCCTTTATATCATCTATTACATATTTACTCTTTCTAGCTGCTCTTCTTTTATTTCTGGTCAGTTTTACAGATGCTGAAGAATGTCGTATTGAATCCGCTACTCTGTAATCCTTAATGTTGAGGAAGCCTTTCACTTAATTCTAGTTCAATAGGCACTAATAATTTTTCAAAAACTGATAATAAACAAGTCTATTTAGAATTGTAAATTAAAATGGCAATATATGTACCTAAACAAAGAGTTTGCAGTTCAACAAATGTTTCTTTGGGCACAAAATTGCATAGTGCATCATTAAAACTTTCATTACAATTCTGTGTTTTTTCATGCAGGCATTTCTGCAATAATTTTTTGTCACACAGTTCTATATATGCTCTTTTTATTTTATTTATAATGGCAGATGATAGGCCTTTTTTTATTTTCTTGAAGTTCTATGCCTGAAAATTTGGCTCTCTGAAACCAGCTATTTGGTCCTTCAGGGCACTTGCAATGCATAGGATTATTGGAACGTTTTTCTTAGAACTTTTAGATCTCGTTTTCGGCATACTAAAACCACAAACAGCCTTAGAATATAGCAAAAAAGTGAGTTGAAGTTGAAAAAAATCTCGTAAATAATTCACTTGAAAAGTATTCAATAACGTGGAGAAATAAAGAAACTGAACTTCAGTACAATACATTTGTTGCCAATTTTAGCGAGACAAATTTTAAAATGATCCTACATATTCTTATTATCAGGCATAAAAGCTATAAAATAATTTATTTAGTCATTTTTAACATCGAAATTCCTTGACAGATCGGGAAATTTACATCAACTTCCGGTTTCGAAATGCCATTTCCGGTTTGACTTTTGTCACACTGTGCTAACTTAAAACGACCGTAACTTTATTTCTAAAGAAGGTGGAACAAAAAATAAGACAGATTTGGAAAGCGAAAAGAACGAGCTTAAATATTAGGCATTAAAATTTTTTCGTTACTTTTGTCAAATTTGACAATTTTTACCCAATTGGATACCTTAAATGTCAGTCGTATTTGTAGAAACGTTAAATCTGATAGCAAGGTTAAACACTCTCTTAAAGACGAGGTTAGATAATTTGGACCTAAAGAGACCGGTTCAAAAATTGTCAGGGTTATCTGATTACAGCTTAACAAATTGAATGTCACGGCATTTTTCAGAAATCTGGCTTAAAATAACAATTTGATTTCAATTATATTTTTTGTTCGTTTGTTGATAAATTTTCTGTTCATGCAAGCAAGCATTGATTTTTTGTTCCTTTCCCAGAAGCCATCTATCGATATTAGCACTGATGTCCAACGAGTTTATTCGCAGCTGGACAAAAATGGCAAGTAAACATAGTACTCACAGATAATTCGTAGTTGGCGTCCTAGAAAAGAACGCAATCTACGTGTTATCTCGTAGTTAGCAGTCAACGAATTAAAACGGGACGTTAACATAACCAAATATACATTTCTTTTAACTTAATTAATGGATTTACTGTCATTACTTAGAACTATAACATCTTTGGAATTTTTTTCTTGCTTCTATTTTACCATATGTTTGGCGCAGTTTAGCCGGGTGTGGCTCTTGCGCCAATAAACCACACACAACCAACCAACCAACTTGCTTCTTCTAACTCCCCTACTCCTTTCCCGTAAAGTAATAAAGGGAAACACCCTCATACTCACCAACGAAACATTAATTCATTTAGTCGCATCTTATTTATCTCCCATCATTATAAAGTCAGAAAATGAGCTCAAAAAAACTATCTATTTACAATCTTAAAACATCTAATAAAAGAACCATGACTTGTGGACCACCCCTCTCGTTTCAATCCCAATCCGCTTTCGTCTTCAAAGCAACCCCCGTTGAAAAGAACCGATGAATTGAGACCGATATGTATGTTTTCCTCTCAAAAGACCGCCAACGGAATCCACTCTCTGGCCCAGAGGAAAATCCTTAATTAAATACAGGGGGTGATTGACGTCTTGGCGCTTGAAACAAACGACCCTTCTTCTCTCGCAGATGGAAGAGGGGGGCAGGCACTGAAAGGGGGAGGGCGGAAAAGGGCATTTATTTACTCTCCTTTTGCAAAGCGAGACGTTTCGGGGATTTTTGAGGAATGGCTTCCACGATCATGAAATCGAAATGAGCTCCATCAGGATAAAGAACACCCCATGAATCAAAGCGGGGTTGTCGGTCCGACTGTCTCGACCGCCGCCTCGACCATTCTCCCTTTGTCAGCGCGTATCAATTATCGTTTGGTTCCGGGCGACCTCCCAAGGAGTGTTTTTTTTTCTTTTTTTTTTGGGAACTTCTTTATATTTTTCGGTGTAAGAATTTTTCTGCGCTTCTCAAAGTCTTTCATTCGGGAATTTGTGACGAGATTTCTTAAAATGAGATTTTTTAACTGAGAGAGAGAGAAGAAAGGTTTAGGCTCACTCATTTTTTTAAAATTTTTATTTTCGTCTTTCTTTTGGGGCTTTTGTGAAGTTTTTGATTGGACTGGTGG
Source organism: Argiope trifasciata (assembly GCA_026543055.1). Taxonomy (NCBI): domain Eukaryota; kingdom Metazoa; phylum Arthropoda; class Arachnida; order Araneae; family Araneidae; genus Argiope; species Argiope trifasciata. The sequence continues at coordinate 3,174,786 of JAPMOQ010016150.1, read as the reverse complement.
AAAGATCGAATCTCAGCTGACGTCGGTTGATGAATGGTGGTTTTAATGTGCGGGTTCAAGGAATGACCCGTGATATTTTGTTCACATCTATGGAGTGCCTTTTTATTCCAGTCAACTGCGGACAGTTTTGATGGATTGATTATTTGGATGGGTATTTGTCATATTAGAGTTTCTGGTTATTGTTCGAAATCGACTCACGTGAAAAAGAAATCAGGCTAGCGAGAAAAATGGATATTTAAAAAATGGTCGTTTAAGTCCCAAGTACACACTGTATTAACAGGTTGTATTTATCATCTTTCACTTTTAAACGTTTGTGAATTGGCTTGGTAGCAAGAATATTGCTTAAAGACGACAAAAAAAACACACTTTTGAACGATTGTGAATTGGCCTGGTAGCAAGGATATGGCTTAAACACATTTAAGCGGTGGTGAATTGGCCTGGTAGTAAGGATATGGCTTAAAGAAGACAAAACTTTTGAACGATTATGAATTGGCCTGGTAGCAAGGTTATGGCTTAAAATACACATACATTTAAACGATTGTGAATTGGCCTGGTAGCAAGGTTATGGCTTAAAATACACATACATTTAAACGATTGTGAATTGGCCTGGTAGCAAGGCCATGGCTTAAAAAACACACACATTTAAACGATGGTGAATTGGGCTGGTAGTAAGGATATGGCTTAAAAAACCCACACATTTAAACGATGGTGAATTGGGCTGGTAGCAAGGATATGGCTTAAAAAACATATTTAAATGATTGTGAATTGTACTAGTAGCAAGGATATGGCTTAAACACACACACACATTTAAACGATGGTGAATTGGCCTAGTAGCAAGGATATGGCTTAAAAATGAAAAATAACATTTTTAGACGCCTGTGAATCGGCCTGGTAGTAAGGCTTTGACTTAAATTCGGAAAACAATGCTTTGAAATTGCAGTACTCTCCCCAGTATCTGGTTCGCGACCATCCATCTTCCTTATTATTCAGCCTGGTTTTCTTTTATCGTAATTAAATGAGGATTGCAAGGCGTTGAATTGGAAGCATTGCCAAATAACAAACTAAAATTATGTTTTGTCCCTTTTATCTGTTCATATTTGTGCAATCATTTATCAGTGCATGTTAAAATCAGTTTGAATCAATTTTCTTCAGAACTAGTCCTAAGATTTCCATTAATATTTTGTTTGTTTCCTGCATTTAAGTCGGACACTGAAGAATTTTTGTTAAAATGTGAACAGTTTATATTAGCTTACTTTTGCTTTAATGAAATATACCGTTATCAGTATAATAAACATATGCAAATTATTAGTATGGCGCGTTCTATTTCAACTCGGCATGCTATAGGCAACTGCTTTTTATTCGCGGAATGCGACTACGTCCATTGAAATAAATGGAAGGCTTTGTACACAATAAGGAGAAAATACGTACTACAATAGTGACTTTTGATATAAAAACTCGGTCTTCTGGTACTGAAGGGCAAAGTGGATTTATAGAACTCATGCTTATCCGGCTTTTTTTTTTATCTCGTCTGTCCTATCTTCACATTAGGCCAGATACCTGAGAGTGTATTATAGTCTCAAATAAAAATCACCTGTGTATCAGAGCCCGATGAAAATTAAGGATTCAATTTATTCCCTCAGATGGGTGTTGAGTGAAGGTTTGTACAGGGATGGTGTGGCTTAAATGTTTCTCTTCTCATGAGAACCAACCCACCTTTCGTCCTTAAATAACCTTTTATTATTTTCTGAGTTAAAAGAAAGGGGATTTGAGACAAAATTGAGACTGAAAACCAAAATGAAATATATATGTAACAAAGCTATGAAGATGCGTGATCAAAATGAAGACAAATTTGGAAGTAGCATCAATTTATTTTCTCACTAAATTACATGGTTTGCTCATAGGAAGAAGTGATGAAACACGTCTGTTCGCACCAGAACACAAGATTAATTAATTCGAAGAATTTTTTGAATATTTTTTCCCCTGGTACTTTTACTACGTGATTTTTTTTCGTAGATACTCCTCTGACATGCGTTGATTTAAGAAAGAGTCTTGGGTATCTTTTAAAGGAAAATGATCAACAAATATTTTTTTCAAATACAAAAAAGGAGTTGAATAGATTGAAAAAAGGAAATGTTGAATCCGATCTGAAAACTGTTTCGAGGGTTTTTTAATCTCAACAATCCAGAGCCCTCGATACCAATTACACTTTGGACAAAATCTGGACAGTAAATCAAAATGAATAGATGTAATATCATGGTTTTTTAGATCATAATCGGAAAGAAAATAAATTTGAAATTAGCTTCAGTTTATTTTTCGACAGGTGGGCAGAGTTTCTACTTGGGAAGAAGCAATGGAACGTGTCTGTTCACACCAGAACACAAGAGCAAAGTGTGAAAAATGTTTTCCTGGGGATTTAGTGCAAGAGATTTTTATAGAGATTTCTCTGATGTATGCCGATTTTGAGAAGAGAATCATATATATATTTAGATGATATGCCATAGAAATCGGGAATCAAATATATTCAATAAGAGCGAGATAACCAAAATATAAATAACGTTTCAGAACACATGTTAAGAATGATTAAATTAAAAAAAAAACGATTGAATATGGATCAGGAAATAAGAGAACATTTACGAATAAAGTAATATAGACTGTATTGAGATAAAAATAAGGAAATTAATTAAAATATAAATTAAATAGATGTTACTGTATATATGTAAGATGAATATTTACTTGAATTTTCTCTACACAAATCTATAGTTTCTATTTGATTTAAATTAAATTGGGCACACGTGTTCATCAAAATAAGAAAATGATTATCGTCAACATCTCAAATTCAAAAATTAATTAAATTCTAATCATTATAAGTTATTTACAAATTGTTCAGTTTTCCCCTATTCCTTTGTTTTACTCTTGGAGTACTTCTTTGATGTAGATTCGATCATATTTCACCGACATGATGTTTATTCTGTCTTAAAATTCCGAGAAGTTGCTTTTCTGCGATAGCTATTTCAATTTCATATAACTTTTAATTGATTTTTAATGAAAATTTTGAATTTAATCTAGTATATGTAGCCATGTTTTTAAGTTTATGGTGAAATTGAATCGTATTTACCAAAACATATAATCGCTAGCTTTTGCCAAAAGTTAAAATTCAAATTCTAAAAAATGCTTTTTTTTAGCTGCAAGTTAGAAGTAAAATTTTCACTTCCGCTTTTATTTTATTAAATATAAAATTTTTAATCTGCAAGAGCAATAATTTTTAGAAGACTGGTTCAAGCTCATATTTTTCAAAGCTACCAAATAACAAATTGAAATCTAAAATAAATGGATTAAATATAAACAGTCGCCAGTATCAGTCTTACTAAGGAGAGTTTTTTTTTTCTTCATGTAGAAATTCGAAAGTAATTTTCAAAAATTAAATGAAATTATAAATTATAAAGAATTGATATCTATTGTGTCAAATTTCAACTTATCGTGTGAGAATTATTTTAGTATATAGTTACTCTATATTTTATCATTATAGTTATTTTTTAAGTCACGTGGCGTCCAACAGAAAAAGAGTTCTTCCATGATACAAATTTCGCAACCACCAGCATTTAGCAACTCAATGGTTTATGAATATCTCAAAATTAAACAATTTTTTCATAGACAGAAATGTTTTTGTGTGAAAAACCAGTTTAAACTGGTTTCATTCCCATTTTCTTCTTCCTTGTGTTTTTGGGTAAATAATTACGATTCTACCCATTATCAGCCATACAGGAGAATCGAGTACGAGTACATAGTGAACATTTGCCCTGTTGCATCATGGCATTCGTTTATTGCAGAAACATCATTGAGTCGAGTGCGAAGTAGACAGGCGTGTAGTACTGAATTTACAGTTGGATTCAACTAAAGCGAGAAAACAATGGTGAATTGCAGACGTTTAAAGAGACTATAGAGTGAATCTACGAAGATTTCCACCTATGCCTGGCCACTTTGTGTACTGTGGTTGTTATTACTACCGATTACCACTTATAGTCTACTGTTTGTTGTAATGTGCTGTTATGTGTTGCATGTATCTGTCTCGACTATATATTTGTAGTCTTTGTATTAATACTAGTTTAGTAAAGTTCTTCGTTCGTTACTAAAGGACTGTTTATTTCATTGATCAAAAAGTCGATAAAGAACACAGTAAATTTTCGTAGCAGTATACAATATATTCACGACTAATTATTCACCGAAGTTCGTTTTTGTTCTTCGATACATTTAAACTGGGGTACTGTAACCAAATTCAGTACACATTTGTTATCATTGCATTGATTTCTGCCTTCATAACCATAACATCAGGTGACATATATATTTGAATATGATAAAACGTTTTTTTGTGTGGGTGGGTGGGGGCTTTCGTATTCATCAAGCCAAGGCAACTGGATGCTTTTAATCTAATCACAAGGTTAAAAAGAATAAAAATTACTTAAAATTCATCATTATAGAATTATTTACTTTCCAATTTGTTTTGTCTATCAAATTCGAATAAGACAAAGGTATTAATCTATCGTATCTATGAATTTGCTGTAAAGCGCATCAGAAAATGAAACAAAAGGTGCATATTCTAGTAATTAGCTTATTATGCATGTATTTTTGAATTTAATGACGAAATCGTTATTTTTTCATTCATTAAAAATTTTTATGATTAAAATATTTTGCATAAAAATAATCAAATTATATATCCCTTTTATACATTCTTCTGCATTTACTACATTAATTTGTTCAATGTATTAAGATCTAAGAATCGACTTTTTCCATAGTTTCATTTTTTCACACATTTGTTTTCGTTTGGGTTGTCCCACATGCATCTATGGTTGTCATTTGAGTGATTCAACACTACGTTCAGAGAATCAGACAGTTGAATGAACATATAAAAACTGTCAACAATAATTGATTTCAGCAAGCCATTATATATCCTGCGAGCAATAGAAATGGCGTCACATTTATCCACTTCAGAAAAAGGAAGGCTATTCAGCAGTAATTTTGGGTTGTTATTTAACACCAATTACGAAATAGTATTTTATGAATTGGGAGGGAATTTGTTATCCTCATTAACTGTGATGACGTTCTTGGTACCACATGTGATCGTCTATTTGTCATCGATACATCTTTTCGGCATCTTTCTTGTATTCTCATCAATGCCATTTGTTTTAATGTTTCAACACGTTTAAACAGTTCACAGCGATTTAGAAATGTTTTGACTGCCTGCAATAACAAATGAATCGTCAGAATAAAGAATACTATATGGAGTAATTCGAAGCTAGACAAACATTAATGAGAAGTCGTGTAAAGACAGTTTTTGCAGTAAAAAAGAGGCAGAAGCCCTTGAGATCTAGTGTATAGTGCAAGCAGTTATATTTGGATGGCTGTGTAGAATTGCTTTATTAAAACTATAATAGTTTAACAGAGTAGAATTATAATAAAAATTAATTTATTTAATAAAAATTTACTTTCTCATTGGGAATTCTTAACAAAACCCTTTTATATATTAGAAACTTTAAATTCTGTTTATACTTTTAAAATTTATATTTTCCCTGCTGGTACTCAATTTTATATCTACTTTTCCTAAACAAGAATTCCTGAAAAAAATAGAGTTTTTATCTCAATTTTCCTAGACCTTGATTACATTATATCTGTTACCGACAAAGTATGATAGTATTTCAAGGAATAATTAAACATTTTATAGAAAGCCAAAAAGTGACTGGTAATATATCAGAAGATCAACATTTCAAACCTCTCCTAGGTACTTTTTAGAATGCAGAAAATTAACCGACCATGTATGTAAAGATAAACATTTTAATTATTTCTTCGATATACTATAGAATACCGAAGATTAACCGGCAATGTTTGAAACGATCAACATTTAATTCACGTGCTAGATACTCTGTAGAATGTAGAAAATGAATCAATAATATATGAAAAGATCAGTATTTCAATTATTCCTTATGAATTCAATATAATGCTTTGCCAAAATGACAGAGAATTGAATACATCTCCGATTTATTTCGGATATCACGTAACATATCCGTTTCTACCACCTGCCGTTTTCATGTACGTGTTTAAAGGAAGCCAGTGATGCAGATGTATGTACAAAGTATCATCAAAAACCTCATTTCTTGTATAATTATACATGTGATCAATAGATTAATAATAGATTAACTAAGTAATTACTGCTCTTTTCAGTATTCTAAGATGTCCAATTTTCGCCGATTCTATTTCAATAAGAGATGAAACGACGAAGAATGTGCACATCTCTGTAATTCTTCATTCAACTTCAACTCCTTGATTCTCGCTTTACTAAATACTCTTTCGTTGAATTTTTTCTTCATGTGTATGCGAGTATCTTGTCATCTCTGACCTTATTATTTTATTTTAATTTAGTTTTTGTGTGATTCGAATTTATGGTTAAATGTAAACATTTCCTACTTCCACCTTTCCTCTCATCGCTATTTTGACTAATTAAACTCATTGTAACGCATGAGCAAAAGCACAGATGGTTTTAGAATCCGTTGGCAAATAATATCCATACCATGCACTTTTTTCATATTTTGCCAAAGTATCATTTGTTATTCTACTGAATATCTTGGGGAAACTATATTGAATATTTTCTTTAAAGAATTCGGTATTCTATAAAATGCCTAAGTATTCTACGATATTTCAGAACATATCCATTACTTTTCTTTATCGTTAAATATTCATAGATAAAGCAATAAAAAACGTGACAGTAATTACCATGGTAATTTGCCATGAACAGGCATGTCATTTCATTCGTTACCACCTAATGGCTAATGTGCACCAGACGTGTGAAACCCTTACCCAGAAATTCATTATCCATTCATTCAGTGTGTCAGACATACCAAAATATTTCATTACTAACGTCTAAGATAAGATAATAAAATACTTTCTATTCACCTATGCAAATCTAACTGCTCGAAATAATCCAATTCTGGTGCACACACTCGAAGGGCCCTTCTTGATTGTTTTAGCATGAAAACCTCTCGTAAAACCCCCCAAATAAGGGGCGCCAGACATCACCTCATTTATTCGTTGCAGGAAATGCACCACAGAAAAACAAGGTGTGCAAAATTCCCACAATTTTTTACACCTACTTCGCTAAAAGAATGGCATGACAAATGAGGCACATTCATTTCAAACCCGGGGTGCGAAATAATATGACGCATGCCCTTCCCCCCATGCCCATTTTGACCCATTATCACGTGAGGGGTGAGAAGAAAAATAGCCACCACACAATGGGATAGCGGTGTATATTTTTATTTATTTATTCTATTTCATTTAGTTCTTTTCTCTTTTGCGGTTGTTAATACTTATCAACACGCAGGGTTGAGAGATGGGGGAGGGGAGTTAAAGGGTCTCCCCCATAAGATTTTTTTTTGAGTGTTGACTCAAGGATGTGTGGGGTAAATTAATGTTCTGTAGATATCTCGCTACCTTTCGTGATCCTCCCCCCCTTAGAGGTGTATTTATTTATTTATTTATGTTGTAGATATGATTACATTGATTAAATTTTAGAGGTTAATAACGATCATTTGTAAAAAATAATTTCATTTGTTTTGTGCTTAAGTGTTTATAAAGGTGGAATTTTGAAATATATTCTTTTTTTACATCCTACTTTGAAGCTAATTTCAATATTTTTTTTATTAATTTATAATTTATTACATTTCTATTAATTTATAATTTATTACATTTCTATTAATTTATAATTTATTACATTTCTATTAATTTATAATTTATTACATTTCCATTAATTTATAATTTATTACATTTCCATTAATTTATAATTTATTACATTTCCATTAATTTATAATTTATTACATTTCATTATACATTTATTACATTATTCATCATACATTTATTACATTTATACATTTATTATTCATTTATTACATTTATAATTTAAATTAACTATCAAAATTTTGTAGTTAATTTAAATTATTGGAAAAATTAACTATAATTTATGTCGTTAATTTTTTCCAGTGAAAATAGTAATGTAATAATTTTAATTAAAATATTAATTTATATATGTTTTCATACATGTTGCGCCATCTAGATGTTGACTTAGAAATGTTAAGTTTCAATAGTATATAGATTCAATGAATTTTAAAATATCTAAAGTTAAAAAGTAATATATAATTTTAAAAAACTACTATAATATAACAAGAATGAGTTTAGAAAATGAGAAATAAGTATTTTTTCTATCAGAAATCATGTATATTTTAAAGAAATTAAAATATAATCAAAAAAGTAGGAAACATCTAGGCATTTATTTAAAAATATATTATGAGCACCATTACAATTCTTCTTTTTTAAAACCACTTCTACCAGAATCTCATTTATTTATTTATTTATTATTATTATTATTGAGAAATCAAGGGAAACACTTAGACAATAATCAAAATATTTATTATTAGGGTCTGAATATTGGTGATACCAAAAAATATTCTCTACAAAACTCAATAAATAAATTAAGAATTAAAATAGTTATTAAAAAGTTTATGAGCATTTTAAAATAAAAAACCTTAATTAATCTTAAATTTGAATTTATTTAGACATGGTAAATCCTCATTTAATTTTTTTTTTTCTTAACCTGTGATATGGAACAGCATAAAACAGAAAAGTTGTTTTGTATAGATAAAATATTTCAGGCAAAGACAACTTAAATCCCTAAACATAATCATTAGATTTAAACGCTAAGTAAAGACAGAGTATTCATGTAATTTGAATTTAATTATAAGTATACGTAAAGTTATAGATAATTAACAAAAAAATTACATCGATAGCCATGCACATCTATATAACATAAAGATAGACAGTATCATATGTTTAAGTCACTATTTAACTCTATTGCTTTTCTTATGAAAGCACGCTGCGTTTATTATCAGCAATTCTGGCGTTAAGACCGTATACCACATTTCATCTTGTTAGCTCAAAATGGTTTTGAGTTATCTGTCACAGACAGACAGGCAGACAGATAAATGTTTTTCGAACTCGGCGAGATATGAAACGTGGCGATGAGTCAAAATTTCGAGTTCGAATATTTTGGAGATTGCATTATTTTCCCTTTACCACACATGTGCGAAAGAAATAATAATAAATTTCTTATTTTTATTGTGTTTGTAAAGTGAAAGATCAAAAGCAATTTTTAAATCAACAAATGTAAATCGAGATCTTAAGTCCAGAAAGAAATAAAAACTAAGTTATTTCCTTTTTTTTTATTCTATGAATTTACCATATAATAAACAAAATACAGATTAAACAATCGTATCTTTTTTCTTATTCATGTGAATTTTTCATATAATAAACGGAATACAGATTAAAATATCGATTTTTTTTTCTTATTCATAAGAATTTACCATATAATATCAAGCTAAAATTCTATCTTTACAATAAATAAAATGACCTTGAATCAAATAAGAACTTTTGATCACAACATCAAATAAGAACTTTTGATTCTTATTCGATGTTGTGATTACTAATTCCAGGAATGGAAATTAATTCATTTCAAGATTTACTTTTTTTCATCAAGCTAATGTTGTTGCAATACATCTTCTTTCCACCTTAAATTTCTGTCTATTCGAACGAAATTACCTCGCATTAACTCTAAATTCCCCCATTTTTTACCATTAAAATCCAATTAATGTTATTTACTACAGGCATTGGAAAATAAACATTACTTTACTCTTGCAACCTATCCATTGAACACTTTCTTATTCTTCTTTACCAAAGCATTTTCTGTCAGTGCTTTTAGATATAAATTATCAGAAGAATTTCTGCTGTCCATTGTTTTCGGTTGGCCCATTGTTTGCAGGTATTTTTTTGCATAGCTTTTTGTTATTTTCGGTTTTTTTTTTCTTTTTCTAGATCAAAAGAATAGATAATAGCTGGTCACGCATTGCCAAAACAGAGGCGGTCATTTTCAAAACTGCTTATCTGCCTATTAACCTTCTGTTGAAAGCAGGATATTACGCGTGTTGCCATAAATCAGTGGAAACGTGTGTTGCCACGTACGAAGATATTACAGAAAATGAGATAATTATTCAGAAGCTATGAAAGGTTGAGGTTCGAAGTATGTTTATATCGCAGAGAACCAGAACTGTAAATTAATAAAAAAAAATTGAACCAAGGGAGCGAAATGGGCCTTCTTTAAATCTTTAATTGGGAAGAAATTATTATCTTTTGCTTTCAAAAATTATGTAGTGGAATAATCGTGATTTTTGCTGTAATTTATTGTTTTTAACAAAATAATGTTTTTGGTTTGGCAGACCACTTGATAATTACATCATGCGATAATGCAGGATATAAAAATGCCTCAAGACGTCTTACAAGGCATACCTTTGAACTTAGAGGTATCAAATGATTAAAATCTAGTTTAGAGTACCCCTTCACTTCGCCAAAGATGCTAACAATGCCGAATCGCCAAAGTTAGAAATTAAGATAGTTGACGATCACTGTTTTATTGTATTGTTCATTTGGTCAAATTTCTTGATTGGTGGTATTCTTGGTGAAATGGAATACCCTAAATTAAATTTCGAGCTATCAAATATGTCGCATATCATTTAAGTTTTAAATTTTTAACAAGGCTATTAACAAAATTCATTAACTGTATCAATTAATTCACAATACATTAATATAATCAATTAGCTAGCAATCTGATTTTCATCTAACATATTTTAAGGTGCAGTTAATCAGTGATGGATTTCGTAATTTTTTTCAATCTAGATCTATTCTAACTGAGAGGTTCTCTTAATATAAACTTCAGAAAGAGTGGAATTTCGTACATAAATATTTTTTCCCTTAATCACATGTTAATAATTTATTTTTTTATAACTTAGAGAAAATATGTTACTATTTATTATAATTCATCACTGATTGATGTTCATGTTTGTACAAAACATTATTTAAGGTATCCGACCACATTAAAAACACTGGTCATCGACCATATTGATGATTTTTTAATTGTTAGTTCTTGTTGTTCAGATTTTCCTCTTTCCAAAAAAGTTTATATTTTCTAGAAAAAGAATAAAAAACCTATCATCCAGGGTCAAATATTTTTCAACAAATTTTTTTTTACGATTTTCTCAGAACTTTAATTTCCATAAAAATTCTCCATCTTTAACATATCTGAAAACCTAAGAGAGGTATTTACGTAAACGTCTCAGCATGTGTTTTACATAATATAGGCAATGAAATAAATGAAAAGTTTTATTGTTGATGAAATACTTTTTCATTTATAGGTATTTAAAAAAATAAGTTGTAAATTTATAGATAAATGCATATATACGTATATTTTTACTCATAATTTCTTTGCATCTCAAAATTTTTCTTAGATTTTAGTTCATTTTATTCATCATTATATTCTATAATTTGCGTACAAAGAAAAATAGGTCTGCATTACAATTTTGTGTCGAATATTAATCGTTTTGGTTCAATTTCATTTTTACTACAAATTTTCCTATTTCTCAAAATTTATTATATTTTTAAATAATGTTGTATTTATAGGATTTTGTATTATAATTGACAATGCATATAAAAACAATAATTTTAATTAGTTTTTAAAATTCTAAACAGAAACCATATCTAATTTCAGTGTTTGTAAATTTTTTAAACATTATGAAATAAGGTACGTGATGTGCTTTACGTATAAATAAAGTAAATCTAATGAGATTTAAAGAAACTTGATTAAGTATACTTTAAAAAGTATAAATATTATCTTAATACTGAATAGTTAATTGATTTGCATATTTTACAAATATAACTGTTATCTAGCTAACTAATGACAATTTTTAATCCACCTGACTGCGATATTTCCCAGACTTCCTAAATTTGAAATACGTTAATAATCTGAAAATAAGATTTTCAATGATGCTATTTTTATTCCACTAAAGTTATGTAATCTCTAATTTAATTGAAGAATAATTTTAAGTATCTTTAAATACTTGAAAGTATCCACCTTTCAGTTATTAAGTAATATAACTGGGCATTACGTAATGTTTATATTTTTAAGCAAACAATATAACTTTTAATTATGAGTTGTTGCTTCAATAAGTAATTAAGAGTAAAAAGAGCGAGTATTTTTAAGCGAGAATCTAAAACTTGATCACATACTCTGTAGTAAACAGTCATGCTAGAGAATGCCTTGATTGATATTGGCACACAATAATTACAAAATACTTTTTGTGTGAATTTAGCTCTTTTAATGAATCTCTCATTCAATTAATAATTAGCGGTTTATTTGGTGGTTAATTATATCCGAAAATCGAATTTATGCTTTAGGCAGGTGTTTTCGAGGATTTCAGGCAGGTTCGTTCGAGTCCCGATTCTGTTTTGTTCGATGGTTGTTCTTCCGTTGCTCTATGTGTGAATTTGCTCTCCTGTAAAGAAGGATTGTGCAAGCGAATGAGTGATGCTTGAGTGGGAAAGTCGTACTCTTGGCCCTGGTTGGCGCTATTAAAACAAGAGACACCCCCTATAGGCTTAAATCGCTGTCTTCGCAACAGCGGGCTTATTCAGTGGCAAGTGCCATAAGAAACAACAACAACAACATATGAAGTTAAAAATACAAAATGACAATCGTTCTTTGACAAATTTGACTCAATATTTGATATGAATATATATTTTGCATATTTAATAAATGTATCATTTATCTATCTGGCTTTTAACATTTCATAGTTATCATACTCACTTATACAAGACTGGCAGATAGATAGATCTGTGAACTGATTGTTCACAGGTCGTTCGAAATGTGTTACAAGTTTATAAATTTAAAGCTCCACAAGTTTGATCAAATACAAAATTTCATCCATCTAGCTTTAACGCATCTTTCATTTATTGTATTCACAAACAGAATGACAACTAGACACTACTCCAAAAAAATGTATTTTTCCGGCTAAGGGAGAGTTGTGATTCATCAAAATCTCAAGTTCGAATTCTTTGATGATTACCATACTTTCTCTTTGTATAGTTTAGTAGCTGGTACCCGGCGCGTTGCTGCCGCAGTAGAAATAATCTTGGAAATTTCGTTTAAAATTTCAAATCTTGTTTATTTAAGAATATTTATTTTCTTGTCGGCCATGAAGACATTCATCAAAGTCGGCGAATATATAAAGTAGAAACATAAATAGTATTTATTCTATTATACAAACAATTCCTTTAGAATTGTAAGGCCTCGTGTTCTTTCAGAATAGTAATGAAAGAAACTATTTATTGTACCTCATGATTCGCTTAACATTAGTTCAGAAATCACAAGTTTAATGTTAAAAAACGTGATCAAAAATTTTTTTTTAAATTAATCAAACATAGTAAATAGATATTTATACTATAAAATCTTTAATATAGTTGAAAAGATAATTTTTTAAAAACTAAGGTGGTGCAAAATTATCTGTACTATAATATTTTCGGAAGTTATTGTAAAGAACGCTAAAATTTTATTAAATGTTTAGTTAAAATTTCAAACCTATAGGATTGATTCCCTTAAAACTTTCGTGCACAAATAAAACTATTACCTCAGAGAAAGACTTAGATTGCCTTTACGTATAATAGCTCTGAAATATTAACGACTAGCTTAAGTTTAGTAATTTTATTGAATCTGATGTGTCTTTTTGGATTATTAATTGGCAGTTAATCCATGGTTAATAGATGCGGTAAATAGATCTGAAAATATTTTTTTATACTTTAGATGATTGTATTATGCCTATAACCTCCGTGTAAGTGTAAGCAATATGTTGTCCAAGTTTTATCGGAATCGGATGTGCAATACAGAAGCGCATAAGGACATACAGACAAACATTCCTTTTTATTTATATTTATATAGATATACAATTCTGAAATTTTACAATTCCGTGATATTTGGAATACATCGGAATTACCTATAATATAAATTTATTCTAAAATCAAAATGTAGAGTTTGATTTACAACAAACATTTTGGAATTTCCAACAAACAAGCTGAATCCATTAAAGTCTTTGTTAAAAGAAGGAAAATCGAAAGTGGCAGCTGTTTTGTCCATAGAAGTTGGCGTGGTGGATAAAAAAAAAACAAGTTTAAATTTTTCAGTTGTCGATAGCGAATTCAAAATAACTACTTAAAGTTTCTTTCAATAAAATCTACTTCATGAATTCAAGTTATAAATTTTGAAGGAAAATGTTACGGTCTTTATTTATATTCGAGTTGTTTTTAGAGAGATATTGACATATTTGATATTCAATCTATAAGTGCGGAATTATAAATGCTGGTTTTTTTTTTATTGTTTTACTTATAATATTAATTTTTTAACAGTTTATTGCAATTTAATTTAATCTTTTGGCAACACTTTTTTTAAAGTTTTTCAACATTTTTCAAAGAAGATTTCATCAAATTGAACCCTCGAATCATATGATCAGATACTCTAAATTTATAAGTTATTTGCTGCAAAGAAATTAGATTATCCAAGAAATCTCAACAATATATATATATATATATATATATATATATATATATATATAATAATTCAATTAAAAAATTTTGTTTGAAATAATCTTCTATTATTAACATACTTTTTTATTCTATCTATGCAAAACCGATAATTATGAATAAAGTGATGAATTTTAGCTTATACGACCACATACTCATTTTACTATAAAACTGCAATTATATTCTTACATTGTTTCATAAAAATGTAAGAGTAGAATTGCAAAAATACTAACTAAATATTGCCGACAATAAGAATGATTTTATCAAAACAATTATATTATTCTATACTATCAAGATGCTGATTAACTTAGTCTTAGTTATTAATCCTTATAGAAATGCAAAGATAGTTTCAACTACAAATTAAAACAAATATATTTCCCTAAGAATTCATGTACATATATATACAAATACTGTTCGTTTCAGTATCCCAAAACCACTACTTTTCGACGATTCTACATCTCTAAGGGAGAAGCTTATATTCGAAATTCTTTGACCTTGAATTCCTCCCCTTTAAATATTTTTTCATTCTGTTTTTCCCCTCGAGTATGTGAATGTTCGGGTCGTTTCTGATCATTGCAGCTCAAAATTGCTTATTTATTGCTTATATGGCAAGTTCAAGATCTAGGGAAAAAAAGGAAAAAAATGACAGACTGACACGAAAAATATTTTGTATAATATCATTAAATGTGACTATTGATGCTATGTCTGTTCTCCATCAACAATAGCTAATGTGGCTTGAATGGAAAGTAATTGGTAACATTTGAATTCTATTGAATTTTCTGACCATATCGTGTTAGTCACCGGTAACTGACTAGGTACAAAACGAAAGTATAATATCAGTTACATTTTTTTTTAAACGTATATCGTCAGTCTAAAATGACTAATTATATGTCTGTTGTCTTCACAAAAGGTCTGTTGTTAATCAACAATGGTTGATGTGGCCTGAATGGAAAGTAATTGGTGACTTTTAAATGATATTGACCTTTCTGTCAGGATCGCGTTAGTCACCAGCAACTAACGAATCCCGAAGTGAAAATATAAATCACCGGTGATTTAACCGGTGACTACCACAATCCGAACCGAAGTTCAGCGTCTTTCGTAAGTGACAAATATGGCAATCAACGCCTTAAGAAATGAATATATTCATATTTTTTTAATATGAAAACAAATTAATTATAAGACTAATTCTGAAATTTAAATCATGTTAATGTTAGTTTGTAAAAACTTTATTTATAAGCTTCAGTATCCACTTTCGAAGTGTTTCTTTATCGAGAACATTCCCTTCCCTTTCCTTTACGACTACTTTTTTCTACCATCCAGATCCATCACCTTATGTATTCATGTAGCAGAATTAATGTATACAACACCTCCTGTAATGCTATCTCCTGAGCGAGAGGTTCAGGTTTCGCGCATGCTCTTAAGAGTCAAAATTAATGATGCCCCTTCTCCGTTGACAGCTGCAAGTTGGCGAAAAAGAGTTCCCTCTTTTGTTCGAGTCGCCATTGAACCCTCTTATTAGCGGATATACTTATAATTCCATTAGAATGGCATTTGGCGAGATTAATAGAAAGTAATGAGTCTGTTTCTACGTTTGATTTCCTGTTCTGGAAGAGGGGACAATAGCAGGTGTAAAAAATAAAACTTTGAGATGGATGGATGAAGAATACAGTTTCGTCAAAACTTCATCACATGAACCACCATTTTTATTATCTTTTGTTTCCTCAATGATTTTTATGAAGAATGGGTCTGGGACGTTACTCTGTTATCAAGGGAAATGGAGGGTAAATTACTCTTTCTTGCTGACGAGGTAACGGTTTTTGGCGAGTTAAATTAAGAAGATTGTGCTTTGAGAAATGATTTTTTTTCTGTGTGTGTGGAACCACAGAATTGAAGAATGCGCTTAGCAGTAGATAGCTGGAAATGAATGGATTTTCCTATGCTTTTTTTTACATGTGAGGGGTGGATTGATGTCTAATTATTTTTCTGTTACTACAATCATCTGCCTTTTACATTGTAATAAAATCGTCTATTAAGGGTTACCTTTTTTTGGGTGGTTGTATAAAAAAAATGCTTTATAAAATAGCATGTAAAAATAGTTTGTTTCGCGATTCCGGATATGTCTTACATTGATGAAAAAATTTACGGAATAATCCTGTATTGGGTGATCTGAAAGACTGTTATGCACCGCTTAATTGATAAATTTTCATTTCTTTTCTTATATTTTTTTCGCTTTTTTACTTATATTTTTTCACTTTTTTCGTTTATAAAAAATACTTAGCTATTTTTGCTATATTTGAATGTTGTAACTGGTTAAATTATCTAGCTTTATATTGCTTTACACTTATCGATTCATTTCAGTTGCATTCAATTAACTTTTCTAGACAATTAATATTTGCCTGTAATGTGTATGCGAGAATGTGCGTGCGTGTGTTATTCATTTCAGTATCCTGAGACAGCCAATTTTCAACGATTCTATCTAACTAAGGAAACATTTGTATTTAATACATTTAATTAGATGTTTACATTTAATTCCAGAAAGATGTGCGTCATTTCCGGAATTAAATGTAAACATCTCTTCCTTTCCTCTTTCCCGAATTAAACCCATTCTAACGCATGCGCAAAATCACCAAGAATTTTAGAATCCATTGAAAAACAATGTCTGCATGTGTTAATTATTCAACAAGATAAGTTGCTTCACTTAAGGTAAAAAAAATGGTTTAAAATTTTGTTGAAAAATTATACAATTGGAGGTTTTTTGGATTATTTTTCGAGTGCCAAAATGGAAACCACTATATATTAGGCTATTTTAAGAAATTTTAATTGGTATTTTAGAAAAATAACATATCGGTGATATTTTAGAGATTTTCCCGATAACTTCTATGGATATTATCTATTAAAAACAATCATATTGATATAATATTTAAAAAATACTTTTTTAATGATACCAATTTAGTCTTGGAATACTTTTTTCATAATTTCTTATTTTATTTTTATTATGCTGTTATTTTTAGTAAAACATTATATTATTACAATGAAATTCAAAATGCATTCATTGACTCATCAAATTTCTATTTAATCTTAGAATTTTCATTTAATACTGCAAGCTAAAGAAGAATGATTTTACTTATTATCGCAGTTTTATGTGAAATAGGAAAATTCAAAACCTGTAAAACTCGAAACATTTATTTTGTACTTCAATTTTTTAGAAAAAAATTGTTTAGTTACAATTGTTATTGCGATTTTACCTGCATTCAAGTTAAATAAAAGGTTATTAACTTGTTTCATATATTATATAAAAATAATTCGAAAAATAAAAATTTAAAATATGTTTATACGAATCAGTGTACATGATAAGTTACAATACTCCCATTGTCACCATACAATACTCCCATTGTCACCCTACACGATTTTTCAGCAATAAGATAACCAAATAAATCAGCAAGGGGGACTCAATTCAGTCAAAACGCAAATTCACACCAAAATTAAATATTTTTGTAACCCTTCTGCGCCAATGCTTTCTTTCTGCTTTGTTATGTCAATGTTTTAATCTTTATTACGGATTTAAATGGTACTTACAAGTACCATTTAAATAAGGGACTGCTGTAACCTGGTTGGTCGAGCGTCAGTCTCGTAACCGAAAGGTAACGAGTTCTGTCCTCGTCTCGGCCAAAGACCGTCGTGTTGGCTAATGCCAGTTGGGGCACTTAAAATGGGTAGTAACTGCAAAGTTCTCCAAGTTCCCATAACAAATTATACCTCTGGCGATACTGAATTAGGGATAAGTCGGTTTCTGATTTGAATCTAAATTCTGACTTGAGGATGGATAGATGAGTATATGAATGAGTTCTACCGCTCCCTAAAAAGGGTTGTGTCATGTGTGTTCGAGCAAAGTCGTAGTTTCTTCTTAATGGGGCTCATTAACAACGAAAGGCGTATGCTTCTGCCTTAATTCGAAAGATCTCCGCTCATTTGGGCTTGGTATGACCAAGTGGTATTAGACCCACCACCATTACTTAAATCTAGCTTATACTCGTATCTTTACTGTATGACTATTATTGCTGATGTTATTCTAAAGGACACGGATAATGTAACCCAAATAACATGAATTTAATATAAGATAAAAACAGGAATTAAAAATATTTAATAATTAAATTAAGATATTTCTGATAATTGTATTTTTTAAGGTTCCCTGCGATTATTCTGCAAAGGAAACTGAACTATTGGTACAAAAATGAAGCTGGAAAAATGAATGACAACATAAATTTGGTAAATAAAGAGTTAAGAAATATTCTGAATCAAAATTGGCACATCTTGATAAAAAATATCTGCCATCTTGTGGAGAATACAGAAATCCTAGCTCTCAAAATTGCATTGTTTATCAAGAACAAAATATTCCCAGTATTTATTCTCCAGCCATATTAAACTAACATTCATCCTCCTGGCTGTTAGTTCAAGTCGGGGACATCATTTCTGCAGGGATTTGCATTGAACTTCCCTAATGTAATTTTAAAAGCACCTTTAGAAGTTGAAACTTGGTTCATTTAAAAGTTGGGAGCAAATCACAGTTTCTGGTGCCAGAAGTTGATGACTTTCAATGCACTTAATGTCATTTAAGGAATAAAAGCATCCCAGTGTGTATGGGAAAATTCAAAACTACTCGAATAGATGCCTGTGATTTTTAGTGCATTTCTTATTATTTTTAAAATGTTTAAAATAAACTTTCATCAGAGGACTTAAAATTCATGTTCAAATCCCATGTTTTCTAAATTAAGTTTTAATGACTATCTTGAGAGCTATGCTTTGATTCAGTTCCTCTAAAAAGCATATAGCTATTTTAGAATGTGAAAATCAACCAATGAATTTGCGTGTTTTTATATTAATTCCGGAATACTTGCTTTGAATGGGGCAGCGGTGGTCTGGTGGTAAGTTTTCGGCTTCGGAGCCGCAGGGTTGCCGGTTCGAGGCCAGATTCCTCAGAAGAACCGCCGTGTAAGCTTGTTTGGTGCACATTAAATCCGTCGGGGCCAAACGTCCTCCTGCTGGTGTGGTGTGGAAATTTGGAGAGGGGAGTGTCAGCTCAGGTGTCGTCTTCGTCATCTGACTGCTGCTCAAAATGACGAGGTCCGTCCCAAAATAGCCCTAGTGTTGCTTTAAAACGGACGTTAAAATAACTAAAGTTGTTTTGAATCAAACTGGAGGGACTGCGATTTTAAGGTATCCGCTTCGGTACCGGATGGTTCGACACTCGATTACATAGAAGAATCTGCTTCTCACTGGAGAGGGAGTATTGCAGTGGAAGCTTTATAAGATAGCATCCTCAAGATTGGGTGATCACTTTTAGTATTGTGGTTATTTTATCTGGATACGAAACATAAGATGTCGAGTTCGATCCTAGCTATCTCCAGTCGCTACACTACGCAATAAAGGTGTTATCCCAGAAAACACATGTTTTTGTTTGTATCGTAATAACGTGTATCTTCACAAAGCTTTTATTATCAATTCAGAGATCAAATTAGAATTAAACATAGTAAAAAAGAATAAAAAGGAATAAAAGATGAAGTAAAATGATGAATCGGGGCTGAACACTTTATCAAGGTCACCTTCAAACAAAACTCCCAACCAGATATTCTTTTCTGTTAGGGGGTCTGACCTTCGTCCAAATACTTCTCTTGACATCTAAAAATCCTAGGAAATAAAGGATTTTGAAAATTAGTGTATACGAAAAAATGGCATTGGAATTGGACATTAAAGATCAATAACACTAATTTAATAAAAAAATTATTTAAATTCAAATGTAAGTAAAATCACATCAAGATCAAACTGAATCAAATCTCAGCAAGAAACAAACATCAAACCAAAAACTAATAAACATCAATAAAATTAATATAAAGCAAAAATGCAAAGAAAACATATAAGTTGAATTTAAATGTCCTCTAATAGTATTTATACGAAACTGTAGAGTATATAACTAAACCAATTTATAAACTTAACTTACATAAACCTATCTTATTTGAGCTTTTCCGTGCTGTGTTTGAAGTTCTTCGTAAATGGCGTATCTAAACTGGCTTAAACGTGTATTGTATAAATATAATAAATAATTATTAAATAAATTCCTAACGCAAAATGTTGTACTTTTTTATGACGAATAAAAACAGTTCACTAGTTAAAGATGATAACGCCTACAACGTTTGATCGAAGTACCAAGTCATCTATGTATTTTCTTTTTAAAAGATTCAGAAAATATTATCTATAAGTTTCATAAAATATGATTTTAACCTTATGGTTTGTAGATTCACCGACATATTCCTCCCCTCAAAAAAAAAAAAAAAAGGTAAATATTTTCCGACTGCGTATAACATAATACCACGAATTCATCAAAATCATGTGATCAATTTTTTTTTGATGATTACAAAGCTTTCTGTCCTCGCTTCTTTCAAGAGACAGTAAACATAAATGAAGTCTCTCCAAGGTCTTTATAGAAGAATTGAGATAAATATCGAATTGCGACCGATCAAGTTCTAGTGAAACGTTTAATCTGTTATTTTGCATGTTATTTACATCCAAAGAACATCTGAATTTCGGCATTTCTTTCCACATCCATTGCATGTAAATGCCGAATAATAAGCATTAAATTATACACGCACTAATAATCTAATAAGTAATAACAGCTTCGAAATGATATATTTTGGAGTTCTGCTATCACTGAAGACAATGAAGATGACACTTTTAACTAGATATTATTGCTCCTGGCACCTTTTTATTCCATTCCTGCAAGTGTCATTTTTGCCTGTAATTAATCATTGTCAAAGTTTCTTCCGATTGAATGAGTAATCGAAATCGAGCACCTAGTTTCCCGAGAATAGTTATTACGTGGAAGAGAAAGAAAACTGTCTGGATTTCACGGGAAAAGTTAGACAAAAGAATGCCGGCCTTTGTTTTCCCCAAAGTGGGTTGTCTTTTCTCATCAAATTTCACTGAAGGGGTGTAATTGCTTGCTAAATATTCTTATCAATGAATTGATGCTGCGTGATGAATAGTTTTATCTTGTTCTTTTAATTTTTTTTGGTGGTGGTGGGATTGTTTTCAAAGATGTAGAGAAGCCTTTTTTGACACATATTTTGGTCCAAAAGAGTCTTTCTCTTCTTTAACACTTTCACTGCCCCTACCCAGGCCTGATATCAGGACCATCTATCTAATTAGATGACCCCTTCTTTGCTGTCTTTTAACTATAGTAGAGAAGGTGTTATCTAATAACTTAGATGGTTTGGTACAATGACATGTTATTTGTAAAACACAGGCGTGTGTATGGCGGTCAATATGTTGAGTCGTTATTGCTATCATTGAAAAAATGTAAGACTGCGTTTGAAAATGCTGATTGGTTAGTTTGGAGGTTTTATGGCGCAAAAATCAATGTGAAATTCATACTGGCCAAGCTTAGTTCAAGAATCAAGGTCATACTTGATGCAATCATATGGCGCAAGAATCTAGAAGGTCATACTTGACGAAATTCCAAGCTCAGTTTAGTTATATTAATCTACTACTTTAAAGCCACATTGAGGCTACTTTGGGGGGAATCTCTAATTTTGAACCGAAGTCGATGACGAGAACAACACCTGAGATGGAATTTTACTCTTTAGGCTAAAAAAATGAAAGGAGTTTCATAAGTTCTTGACACTTATTAATATTTAATAAGAAATCAGTTAATTTTCATTAAAATTCTTCTCTCTGTATAAAATCTCCCGATACAATTTGGTTCGCAATTTCACCCATAGATAGCTCTAAGTTAAACGAAGAGTTATGCTATTTGGTGCACAGTTATTTCTTGAGTAGACGATGGTATTTTGAAATTTTGAAATTTTCTTTCAGTAATTTTGAAGAATTTCCTTGCGCAAAAATATATCTTTTCTCTATTTTAAAATTTTAAACAAAATGCCTTTCATTGATAACCCTTCTATTTTTGTGTAATGCTTTCTCTAAGTTCCGAAGGTAAATAAATTGAAAAGTAAAAACAAATCTATGGCAATAAATTTAAATATCAAATCACAAGATTTTAATAACTTTCGTGTAGCTTTATAAAAGTAAATATTAGAGTATGCAGATTCATAAATCTGCTTATATGTTGCTTTCATTCTTCCTTATTTTACTAATCGCATATACTAACAATCATTTTAAAAAAATTTCAGCCTTGATACATTAAAATTGCTACCATTCCTACTTTGGTATTCATCATGGCTCTTCTTCATTGTATGCTACATTGTATTATGTATTTTACTAATTGCATATGCTAACAATCATTTGATTTTTTTTAGCCTTGATATATGAAAATTACTACTATTCATGCTCTGGTTTTCATCAGGGTTCTTCTTCATTGTATACTACAGTGTATCATGATCAATAATTTTGATAAGCAATAATTGTACCAAATTTATATAGTTCTTTGCTATTTGAATTAATTGCGCTCCAATACGTACGAGCAGGTAGACAGATTTCCCTTCTATAAAATTTATCCAAATTTTGGATTTTAGAAAAAATCTGCTAATTTTTAGTCACGATTTACCAAATATCATGCTTAAGCCCAATTTTCTTCTTACATTTTCGTGTTCACAATCAGGGCAACATGTGGAAATACTTGCAAAAATGTGTGCTTTTAGCTCTCAATTTTTGCACTTTTAGATGTTTGAATTTCATAGCCATTCCATATTTTAATTTTATTAAAAACTGATACAGATACTTTAATATCTTGCCTGTGGCGTAGTTTAGTCAAAGATGGCTTATGTGCCATAAAGCTCAAACTCCAAATACTTATTTTTCTGACATGGGGGAAGTCTGGGATTTGGAGATTCAACAAAATATTTAGTTAGGTTTTTTACTGCATGTATGAGAAAGTAACAATACAATAATCTCCAATCATTCTTAATATGACGATGCATATGACTAAACAAAGTAAATGTATATAACTTCAAACGCGGTTAAATTAAATTTCGTGTAACGAAGTGCACTTTGCACTAACAGGGTTTTTTTTTCTTCTTTTGCTTCATTCTGTCTTTTAGAGATCTTTTTTCAATTTGGTAAGTGTTCTGCCTTCATACTATGATGAAATTTGGATTTTTGATCTTGTGTTGTCTGGTTTGCTGTGATTTATTTTGGATTGAAAATGATTTGACTTACTATTGTATAATGTTTGCATATTTCAATTTTGTTATACTAATTTTATCCCTAAAACCTCAATTTCCAGGGATTTTTGAGCCACGAGGGGTCAATTTGTTGGACTGAAGTCAGACTCCTCACAGAAGAAAAATCTCTATCTGAGAGTGACCCTTGAAAACGTCTTCAGGTCGGATTCATTCGAGCTTTTTTTTGGTTCTTTGGCTTAATAAGTAATATTTATTCTAATTTTGTTAATGCTTCAATAATCATATTCTAATGGGACCGAAATCTAAATTAAGGTAACCGACTACGTTCAAAAGAAAATTTTTGAAAAATTTTATTTTTTAAAAACTATATAAAACTATGGTTTTTAGATGTATTGTCAATTATAATATAAAGCACTATAAATAGAAAAAAAGTTATTTGAAAACCTAATATATTTTGAGAAATAGGAAAATATGTTGCAAATCTTAATGAAATTTAACCAAAATTGGTAATATTCTACAAAAAATGGTAATAATGCAGCAATCCTCTATTTCTTTGTACACAAGTTATATGAAGATGAATGAAATGAACCAAAACCGAAGAAAAGTGTTGAGATGCAAAGAAGTTGTGGGGGAAAATATACGCATATATGCATTTTTTCCATCAATTCTCAACTTAGTTGTTCTGAAAGTGTCTGTAAAGGAAAAAGTATCTCACCAAAAATCAAAATTTTGCTTCATTTCATTACTCACATTATTTAAAACACACGAAATTTTTATGTCGATGCCTGTATTAGTTTTTGAGGTATCATATTAACGGCGGTGGATAATTTTTATTAAAATTTAAGTTTTGAAAAAATTGAAGACAAATTTTACTGAAAAATGTTTTGCTTAAAATTCCCCTAAAATTTTAGCTAAAAAATATGTTTTGCTTAAAATTCCCCTGAAATTTTAGCTGAAAAATATGCTTTGCTAAAAATTCCCCTGGATGATAGGTCTGGTTTTCCTTTTCCTAGAAAAGATAAATTTTTTTGGAAAGAGTAAAGTCCTATTTCTGAGAAATAACAATTTAAAAAATTGGCTAATATATATGATAACATGCCTTTTTAACTTAGTCGGATACCTTAATTAATGAATCATTTTGGTTCCAACATCTCTAAATAACTATTCTATATCAATTTAAACAAAAAATTTCGTTCTTGTTTCTAGAAGTAACCGAAGCTTCATGGTACTAACAGAAGCACAAACTACCATTCTTAGGAAGCAAACACCATCACGAAGAACAGTTTCTCAGTATGGCCGTGTGCTTGTAGATAAGATCCATGAAAAAAAAAAAGCATACAAAAAATACTAACTCACGATACTGATGACGATTGAAATTCGCGTGGTTAGTTCGAGGTCCAGCGATATTTTCTCGATCAAACTATCTATTAGTTCCATTTCAATTGGGCCGGATCTACGGCATGCTCACGGGATCCCAAACTTATAATCTACCAATCCGAATGACGGCTCCTGTCTATGATTAACCTTGGTGGGCGACTTTTTATCTTGATCGGAGCTTCTTATTTTTCTTAAAAATTCGAACCTGTCACTTCGGGGTTGATTCCTCTCCACCCCAGTCCTATTCTTAGAGATCGTTCCTTCTATTGTTTGCTCTTTCGATGGTGTGAGCGAACATCGCTCTTTTTTTCTTTTTTAAAGTTGACGACGGTGATGAATCGAAGAAGGGGGGTGATGCTTGGTATAAAGAAGGTATCGTCTTTTGTTTAGTGAGAGTGCTTTGTATCTCTTGAAGGGTGGTGGAAACAGTCTTCGATGGGGTGTCGTTGAGGGTAATAAATGAAAAGACTGTAGTTGACGTTCGATGCTGTAATTTAATCCATTTAGGTCTTTTTTTTATTTTTGAATCGCGATGTGGCATGATAAGAGATACAACCAGTTGGCAGTATCACTGGCAAAGGCTTCACTCATGCGTCTATTCAGTGGACGAGGATCCTATGCTCAACATTTGAAATTGCTTAATTTTTCTTTTAAGGGGATTAAGTAGAAATTTTTTCAAATAATCTGAGGAACCGTTTTGAAAAAGCATTGCGTTCGTTCAACGAAATAGAGCAGTAGTTAAATAAATGAGGCCGTATTTTGAATTTTATGTATGTGTGCTGAAAGACGATAAATTTGCATCTGGCCTTACATTTTGTCAGCGGATGTAGATCCTGAGCACTTGTTGTTTATCACCATTTGTTTTTTAGTTGACGGCGGTGATGAATCGAAGAAGAGGGTTGATGTTTGGTATGAAGAAGGTATCGTCTTTTGTTTAGTGAGGGTGCTTTGTATCTCTTGAAAGGTGGTGGTGGAAACAGTCTTCGATGGGGTGTCATTGGGGGTAATAAGTGAAAAGACTGTAGTTGACATTCGATACTGTAATTTAATCCATTTAGGTCTTTTTTTATTGAATCTCGACGTGGCGTGATAAAAGATACAAATTTCTGGCAAAGGCTTCACTCTTGCGTCTATTCAGTAGATGAGGATTCCATGCTAAACATTTGAAATTGCTTAATTTTTCCTTTAGGGGGATTCGTAGAAATTTCTTCTAATAATCTGAGGGATCCGTTTTGAAAAAGCATTGCATTCTTTCAACGAAATAGAGCAGTAGTTACTCTTGTGTTTCTTAAGTGTATGAGGATTCTATGCTCAACATTTAAAATCAACAATTTGAACAACTTTAATGGGGATTCGTAGAAATTTCTTCAAATAATCTGCAAAGGTTTTACTTTTGGGTTTCTTCAGTGGATGAGGATTCTATACTCAACATCTGAAATCTACAATTTGAACAATTTTTAGGGGGATTCGTTGAAATTTCTTCAAAGAACCTGATGGATCCATTTTGAAAATACCATTGCGTTCTTTCAACGAAATAGAGTAGTAATTAATTAAATTAGGCATTTGAAAAATTTTATGTATGTATGCTGAAAGACGTCCTCTTTGTATCCGGCGTTACATGCTATCAGTGGATGTGGTTCCTGAATACCTGTCTATACATGCGCACAACTGTTATTTTAAATCTTGGTTCAAGTCTATATATGAAGTAACACATTGTTGCTTAGTATATCACACAGGGAATTTAGATAGACAAATTCCTCTGCTGTATGCATTCATAATTTGTTTTTTACTTTCTGATAAAAGAAATATAGAGGATGTACTGATATTGCTAAAAAATTCGAACTCGAAATATTGACAAATCTTCACATTTCAAACACTCCGAGTTCAAAAAGCCAATTTTTGGTAATACGTATGCTTTTCAAAAAACTCTTTGACCTAGAATGAATAAAATTTGGTTTATGTACTGGGGACAAAATTTATAATTTTCTATGAAATTCTCAACAAAATCAATTTGTTCAAAACCTGTTTGTTTAGATACAAGTGAACTAAATAAATAACTTGCAAACAAATTGTAAACAATTTTTTTATATAAAAGATGGCGCACAGCTTTCTTAGGGGGTTGGAGGGGAATGTGGATTCTTTTCATGTTTTGTATCAAATCTGTTAAATGATTGACTGTATTTCAGTCCACGCTGTCGTACGCATGAAAATTGAATAACTCACGAAGACAATGACTTAAATCAATTAAATTTAATAGATGTCTTGTAACTATAGTTGCAATTTCGTGCCAAATTTTAATTACAACTTGCTAGGTGTCCATTATACATATTCGTACGATAAAATTACCACACTGAACAAAATTACTAACAAATAATGCTCAAAAATGATTTTTTTCTTTTATACAATTTTACACCTAAATATGAAATAAAAAATGTCCGTGATATGGGCCTTTCTTTCATATGTCCATATGATGCAAGTGGGTTAATTGTAACATTGTTAATTTATTTATTTACGAAAACTAAACAACGAGCATTCTTTTAACAAGAGGAGTCACAAATCTTTCCTGGCAGTTTTTAAGTTTCTGTTCAAAATATTCAATCCAAATTCCTTTTCCCCAATCTAACGTATACTGACTCCACAAACTTATTTGAGAAATTTTCGACGAACACGGGTAAAATCAATGATGTAAAATTGTGAAACACAACACGGCTTTAGAACAATAGATTATATCAAGAGGCGGAGAAAAATAAATCAGAATAGGAGAACATCACTTGTTCTTATCGGAATTGCACTTGGCGAAAAAACTGTCAACAAAAATCTTCCGTAAACAACTTAGAGCAGGCAGACTCTCACTTATTACGAAGAACTGTTTTCTTTAAAAACAAATCCGATTCCTATTCTTTTATTATTTTTTCTTTCCATCTAGAGAATATAAAACAATAGAAACGGCATACTGGATGTGTGGGGTAGAGCAGGTGAAAAGGAGGAAGCAAATCACAAAGAAGTAGAATCTACACCGGCTTTTTCTGCTGTTGAAAATGTTCGTGCAGGATTCGAAACGAACAAGAACGAGTAGAACAACAAAAAAAAAACATTCGAAAGAGAGGGGAAAAAAAGATGTTCCCTTGAGATTTTTTGGCGATAGATCTGATGAGAGTGAAAGCAAACACAAGCTTTGAAAAGAAAAGAATAAAATAAAGGGAGCTAGACAGCAAAAAAATAATAAAAAAAAGCGTAAAAAGAACATATAAAGGGCGACTTTAACTATCAACGGCAATAGCAAACTGCGTCGCAACAAAAGACATGTTAGGCTTAGGAAAAGCGCGCCAATGATGTGAGTCTTTCTTACCACGCGGGAGTTGAGTTGCTTCCTGACTACTTTATTACATTTTTCTTTTATTTATTATTATCTTTATTATTATAACCATGATTGTATTTTTTTTCTTCCTTTTTATTCATTTTGTTCCAAATGGTATTTGGGAAATAGTCTTTCCACAATCAAATTCTAAGCCATTTGTAGCTGTATTTAAGCCGCCATGGTCTGTTAACGAACTTCGTTTTGATTCTAGAATTATTGTTTGGTTTCCTTGTGGGAAATGCAATGTAGGAACATAATGTTACATTATTTGTTTCGGTGACAAAGACCTTAACAATAAAAAAGTAGGTAGGATAACCTCTTTCGTGTTTGTTTGTAAGATTTGGTATTTATCTGGAATCCCTAAGGAAAATTCACTAAAAGCCTTTGTAGATTTCAGGGCATCTATTATTTTCTTACATTTTTGCATTATATATTTCTATTGTGTTTAAAATACATTTATATAAAATTTATATTGTAGTTTCAACTAAATGTTAGTTATGTTTTTGTAATATGCATTCAGTTGGTTTTTGAAATATTTTGTGTTTATTGCATTAGGAATCTCGATATAGGGAAGACAGTGTGCTCTGGTATGTTGAATTATATGAATCTTGACATTAGTTAATTTCATTGGGTATCAAATTAGAATGTTAAATTTTATGTTTGGGAACATTTACCAAAATATTTAGCGTATATCTCAACTTAAGGTATCCGATTACGTTAAAAATTCTGATTGGCGACTACATTGGCGATTTAAAAAAGATTCTTATTATTTCTTATGGATTAGACTTTTCTCTTTCCAAAACAGTTTATCTTTTCTAAGAAAAGTAAGTCTTGACTTATCATCCAAATCACTGATTTTACAACTAAAATTTGTCTTTAGCTTTAATGTTCTCGAGAATTTAATTTGCATAAAAATTCTCCACCGTTAACATGATATTTGCATAATATTTTCAGAGTGTGTTTTAAATAATATTTGCATTGAAACGAACCGAAAGTTTTATTGCTGGTGAAATACTTTTTCATTTATAGATGTTTTTTGAAAAATCAAGTTGTAATTTTATAGTAAAAAGGAATATCTGCTCATTCTTTTACCCAAATCTTCTTTGCATCTCAAAACGTTTCTTAGATTTTGGTTCATTTCATTCATCATTGTATTCTGTAACTTGTGTGCAAAGAAAAAATAGGATTGTTGCATTACTATTTTGTGTAGAGTGTCAACCGTTTTGGTTGAGTTTCATTAAAATGCACTACAAATTTTCCCACTTCTCAAATTATATCATGCTTTCAAATAATTGTATTTGTATTTACAGTGTTTTTTATTGAAAATTTATCTAAAAACCATGAATAGTTTCTGAAAAATCCATTTTTTCAAAATTTTTCCTTCGAACGTAGTCGGATACTTTAAACAAAAAAAATTGACTTAACAATAACAATTTTCTTACGATAATTAATGAAAAATATTGCTCTCGATTTAAGTTTACATGATATCATCAGTTTATTAAAATGATATTTATTCTTTACGTTTCTATTCCAGATGCATGTTTACGTATTTTAGCATTGTTCTTTAATATTTTGGATTGAACAAGTATGCATGCATATGTGGAATATAACTTATCAAATAAAAGTCAAAGTAGCATTTAATTGGAAACGAAAACAACGAAGAAGTAAATGGAACTATGAAATAGAATATTTTTACCACCCATATTGTTGCCTTCAACTATATACATAAAAAAAAAACAAGATTTTTTTAAAAAAATTTAAGTTTCATTCCAATATTACAGCTATTAAAATCCGTGAATATCTACTTGTAATAAAGAGAATATGTGTGTCTATCTGACGCTTAACAGTCTAAACGCTGTAAGACTGGATAAAAGTTAAATTATTTAAATATGAATAGCTTTTGAAGAAAAAGCATATTCTGATGAAAATTTTAACATTTATTTACAAAAACAAGGAATGTTCCAATGAAAAAAAAGGGAGACAGTATTTTTTTTCTTTATATTATGTGTGTAATATATCTTAGAGTGTAACTAACTATTCTCTAAGAATTATATTCAAAATTAAAATTGATGTGTGTAATATAAAAAATTGTCTTTGAAATTATGGATTTTTTCAGTTAATGGTTACATTAAACAGTCACAAATCAATTTCTAGAGCATTCAACATCAAACCCGCAGTTCATTATATTCTGCATAACATAACTAACACTAATTATATATTTCATTTAGATAATTAGTTTTTGAGAAATAATGATGCTCCTATGGTAGAATTATGAAGGATCTCCTTATTAAAAAATTGCTTTTAAAGTTTTTAACTATTTATAAATAATCATTATATACGTGTCAATAGTTTACTATAACTTGGCTTATAATTGATACAGAGATAACATAAAAATACCAGGGGGAAACATAAACAAATCTATTTTTGGAAACTGCAAAATAATTAAAATAATTAAAATTAAATTAAATATTTTCATCCAAATTCATGTTTTCAACCGAGTTGAATGCATTATGAAATCAAGGAGTCTGGCTACAGAAATGAAAGTGCCGTACTCTTTAAACAGGAATATCAATGGATACAGGTCTTGACATATCCTGTTTGAAAGAAATCAATGAAAAACTATCAGAAAATTAATATCCTTTTAACTAATTTCTGCAACTTTGTCCTTTATCCTCAGGCGAACAACTGATAACGGTTCAAGGTCACTTTGAACAATGTCATATTAGAAAAAACTTCAAGTACCAAAACGACATTATTGGCAAGTACCTCGATAATCCAAAAAGGAATGTGTAACACAATTAAATTCCAACGAATATTAATTCCACTCGTAGCTCTTCCTACCCATCTGGACGGACGGACGAACCGACCAATGAAAATTCGAAAAAGAGGAATGATTAAAATGCCGCTCAAATTCATCGATAAGTTACGGTTACAGCGAAAAGCAACCCATGTGTGAGGAAATTATTAAATAAAAATATTTAAAAAAAAGTGCCTTACCATCAGTTCGTGATCAACGATTCGTGAAACATCGTTTAACCGGAAATGAAGCATTTTGTCAATAACGGCAAAGAATTTAATTTGTGGAATATGAAGGAATATGGATAGCAGAAGACTCTTTTGTGTCTTCCGATAATTATTAAAAGAAAATTCGTCTGGTGCTTGGCCACCAGGCCATTGATCACCGTGGACTGTCTGGTCTCAAGCGCGACGATCAATTTGTTGAAAAGAGCACATTAATTTTAATATTCGAACGTGTCACTCTTTTGTGGGTAAAAAATTATTTTGAGGAACGGTTATTGTTCGAAAGGTATCTAAAATGTTGGAAATAACTTTATTTTGAAGTGTAATTTTCCAAAGAATTTCGTGCTTGATGGATCTGGTTTAGAGAATTTGTCAAAGAGAGAAGCTAGTGGATTTTGATAAAAGTTAAGTAGTATTTATTTGCAAATCTGAGCTATTCGAGAAATAGTTTAATTTAATGTAAGCCAGAATTTTCTGTTTGTAATTTTGTATCTTGAAATAGGATTCAAGTTTGAATCTTCAGGCATTTCAAAACGATGTATTTTAATAATTTTCAAATTTGATAAATAATCAAAGCTTCAAAATGGCTATGTTTAACAGGTTTTATTGCAAGTGTATCGTATTTTTAATTTCTCTTCTACGTAATATAGAAACAGTATAGTAATCATAAAAAATCGAAATTGAGATTTTGACGATTTTCCGCATTTTAGCCATTCCTGATCCAGAAAAACATATTTTTGAGAAACGTCTTTCTGTCTGTCTATGACAAAAATAACTCAAATGCTTTGAGCAAATCGAATGAAATTTGGTATAAGGATTTTACAGAAAATACGCAGATTTCTATCAAATTTTGATTAATGATTTAAAAAATGATTCATCTTATACTCAAAATTTAAATAATCCTTTGTAATTTATCGGCATTATGGATTTGTTTAAAACTTTTACCAAATTGTCAGTATAGAGGAAGTATCATATAAATCATGCGTAAATTAATTTTTTTTAATGTTTAATCTTTTTATTTCTTCTTATTTGTGTTTAGAATGAATTTTATTTCAGTACTATTTTTTTTCTTCTAAATAACAAGAATTCAATAGATTTCTTATGATTAAGATGATGTATTTCATATTTAAAATTTAAAGAATTCTTAGTAATTTATAGCCACATTTTATTTATTTGAAAATTTTACCAAATTATCAATATTAGAAAAAATCTGTAATTCATGATTACAAACACAAAACATCCTATGAATCATGAAAATTTCACAATTCTTTGAATTTTTTCTTATTATTTTTAATCCTTTTTTTCCTTTGTATTTAAAATGGGTTTTATTTCAGATTTATTTTATTTTTTCTAAATGACAAGAATTCGATAAATTCTTTATTATTGATTCATCTTATATTCAAAAATTAAAAAATTTAATAGTCATTTATCGGTACAGTGGATTTGTTTGTAAATTTTATAAAACTATCAATAATATAACAAGTTAGTTATTCATGATTATGAAGGCATAACGTCATATGAATCTCACGCTGAAGTTTTAGATTCTTTTTGCATAATTGGCAGAATACAAAAATTATAACTAGATGTATATGGAAGTTATTTGATGAGAGCAGGTGCATTTTCCATATGGTTGGGAATCCAAGCACAATTTTGTTTTGAAATTTAGCAGACAGTCAACCGCCAATCCAATTAGCACTGCATCTTTAATAAAATATCTTTGTTTTTGTCTAAAGGAAAAAAAAATGGAAAACAATCACCATCTGCATCACATCCACCACTTATGCATGAGTGAAAGATTGAAAATAAAAATAGGATGGGAGAAACGGACGTTTCACAGACGCAGCGAATACCGCGCCGGCTCAAAGCATGACCAACGAGACAGCTGCGCAGTCAAGCGGATGTCATACATTCCGGCGCTGGTATTAATAAATCAGTGAAATGATATTTTAATGCGATTTTCCATGCTTCGCGGGAACTCTCCATTCTGGCAAGTTACGGTTACAGTGCACGTCCTCGCCACGGCTTTCGAACACCTTTCGCCTGAGTTATTGTCCGAGTGTTTTTCATCTTTTCAGGTACGGTCGCCGAGAATATTTCATGCCGTTATTTATTCATAAATTGGGTGTTCAGAAAAGTAGAAAGTCAAGTTCCTCTCTTCGTTTTTGGACAAAGAGTGATTTTTCAGTATCGCTGCACACCTGATAGTGTGTTAATGCAGTGGAGGTCCATCGATTAGTTGTAAATGGCTTGTGTCCGAAAATTATTACGTGAATTCAGTATCAATTTTTAATGAATGGAATTCTATCAGATGGAAACTAATGTGTATCGAAAGGAATTTTCTTCAGAATATGAATAATTGCTATTCATCTAATACCCAATAGTATCTATTTGTCTAACCCCCAATAGTATCTATTTGTCTAACCCCCAATAGTAGCTCTCGATGACAGCCATTCATCTAATACTCAATAATAGCTCTCAATTATTTTTTTTCATCTAATACCCAATAGTAGCTATTCAGCTAATCCCCAATAGTATCTCCCAATAATCCTGTCGATACTGTTACGTTCAGTGGTGGCAGCGTGGTCGGCTATATGCAAGAAGAAGTATCTCTCAATAATGGCTATTCATCTAATTCTCAATAATAATTATTCATCTAATCCCAAATAGTAACTATTCATCTAATCCCAAACAGTAACTATTCATCTCATCCTCAATAATATCCATTCATCTCATCCTTAATAACTGTTATTCATCTCATCCTTAATAACTGTTATTCATCTCATCCATAATAACTGTTATTCATCTCATCCATAATAACTCTTATTCATCTCATCCTCAATAACTGTTGTTAATCTCATCCTCAATAACTGTTATTAATCTCATCCTCAATAACTGCTATTAATCTCATCCGCAATAAGTGCCATTCATCTAATTCTCAGTAACATAAGAAGCATTTCAAATGTAAGAATATTTTTAATTGAAAACTTATTTGTTGAATGAATGCACATTTTGTCTTTTGTACGAATCAATAGTTTTTGTCTACTTCTGATTATCTTTGGCATACATGCTCTTAAATACATTGATTTTCGTGTCATCCATAATCGAGTGATAGTAAAAATTCTTATTCAGTGTAGAATTTGATGTTACATATAACGTATGTATAAAATAATATACTTTAGTTTATATCTAATTACATATTAGATTTAAATTAACATGTATTAGTGTAAATCTAATTACATATAACGATTAGTTTTTGTAATTAGATTTAGAGTAGTTTATATCTCATTACATATAACGATTAAATATAAACTAATCTCTCTGTATAAACAAGTTGGTCATAGTGTATCACCTGTGATTCGCGTTCTGTCTAATTAGATATTCTTCTCTTTATTGCAGTTAAAAGAAGGCTGCGAAGAAATAAGACAGTAATTTTATTAGACAGTAATTCGAATCACAGACATGAATCACTGCAGCGAAAAAGTTCAAGAATAAAGGAAAGGCGTCTGTCAACATCTGTAAGACCAAAATTTAATTAAGTTAGGTTAATTCAAAATTAAAAGTGTTTGAATTCTCTAACTATATTTTCAAAAAATGCTACTTAATACTAAAAGGATCTATCTTAAAAATTATTTTTAATGACTTAAATTTCAGTCTATACAATTATTGCTCTAATCTTAAGAAATCTTTAAAACTAAACTTAGTACACAATCTGCAATTATGATGAAAATACTAACTGGTTCCAATGCTTTATTAAATAAGTCAATCACGTAATTTGGCAGGATTAATTTTTTTAAAAGCTTTCTTTAAGCATCAACAAGTACTTCTTTAAGCATTAAGCAAGTAATGTTTATATTTTCCCTTTTACTTCAGAGTAAACATACTTTTTAACTAGCATACAAAGGGAAACCAGTATTTTTCAGGACCTTACATCAAAATTTTAATTAAAGGCATACTATTCTATTAATTAAATAACCAGGATATCCAATATTAATTTGAACACCTTGTTGTCAAAGGCATTTAATTTCTCTTTAGAATATCGAATCCATAAAGCTATCTCACGTGCGAAATTTGCAAAAAGAAAATATTGCAATTGTCGAAAAATTCTTTGTAGGGAAATAAATTTATGATTTAGATTTGAATAATTCCAAAAAGCATACATTCAAAAGTGCATTGATAAATTTTTGTGTATATGAAAGTAATGAGTCAATATTAGATAAGTCTGTTAAATTAGCATGCGATCTTTATCACAAAATTATCGATGGATTTCTGACTTTTGGAGAAATTAGCCCACGAGAAGTATGCATCAGTTTAGTCACATATATGTGAACATAGTCACTTAGAAGCACAACAACTCTAAGAGTGAAATTTGCGGTTTATATTAAGGTATCCGACAACGTTCGAAGGACAATTTTTGAAAAATAGGATTTTTTAAAAACATAATGATTTTTACTTGTATTGTCTATTATAAACACAATAAATCCAAAAAAAATATTGAAAAATATAATATATTTTGAGAAATAAGAAAATTTGTAGTAAATTTTGATGAAATTAAACCAAAACGGTTAACACTCTATACAAAATGGTAATGAGCAATATTATTATTCTTTGTATACAAGTTATAGAAAATAATGATGAATGAAATGAACCAAATTCTAAGAAACATTTTGAGATGCAAAGAAGTTATGGGTTAAAATATACATATATATATTTATTCATTTTTTTCCACAATTTTACAGCTTAATTCTTCTGAAAACTCCTATAAATGTGAAAATTTTTCACCAACACTAATGCATTTAGTTCGTTTCATAGCCCATATTTTTTAAAACACACGCTGGAATTTTTATACAGATATGTCTATTAGTATTTGATGTATCATGTTAAAGGTAGAGAATTTTGGTGAACAAAGTTTTAAAAAAATTGAAGTTAAAGATAAATTTTAGTTGAAAAATATGTGTCCCTGGATGACAGATCTGCCCTTCCTTTTCCTAGAAACGATGAACTGTTTTGAGAAGAAGAAAGTCTAAGCTACAAGTAATAATTAAAAAAGGAAGTCACCAATTTTGCCGATAACCAGAATTTTTAACGTAGTCGGATACCTTAAAAAAAGAGATGATTACAAACCTTTAGACTAATTTTCTATAACAGGTTTTTAAAAAAAGTTTTAAAATCTCTTAAGACATTTGTCAGATCCATGCAGAAGATGTTTGGATCTGAACTTTTTGATTTAGTCCTTGTTTTGTTTTCCCACTTCCAATCCATCATCTCAAGAAACAACCCATAAACAGGATTCGAACCCGGCCTTTCAAAGTTAAGTTATTTGTTTTTAGCAGTGTTTGCTATACAAATTTAGTGAACTCGAATCGTATAAATTACGTGTACGTTAAAAGATCTTTAACCCCTTAACAGTCGCATAATTTTAAAGAAAATGGTCATAAAAGTGCCTATTTTTTTATTCAAGATAATCACATAAAACTGAGTGTATGTACAGTATTTGCAGTCATTATTAATTTTTAACTTGAAATTTTTTTGAAGAATTGAAAAAGTCCATATTTTGGATAATTATGACTGAATGCTAGTTTTCCATTAAAGAGAGAAAATAAAAAATGTGTGTTTAAAGCATTCAAAGATAATTTTATTGCATTTACACATGATGTAAATAAATCCTAGAATTTTTTTTCTTGTGTGATGAATTTCACAGCATGAGATGCATGGGCCAACATCACAATCAGGACAATAGTACCGAGTTTTCTTTCTGCTGACATCTAGTTTAAAATAAATGAGCTATCTTTAAAAACATACAAATAGTCTAGGGCAGCCATCTGGCGTATATATTGAGAAATAAACATGATTCTGGGCATAAGAAATAGATTGCTTTAATATTTTTGGCGCATTACTTTGGAATACGCCAGCCTGGAAATATCACGGGCGC
Organism: Argiope trifasciata; assembly: GCA_026543055.1. NCBI lineage: Eukaryota > Metazoa > Arthropoda > Arachnida > Araneae > Araneidae > Argiope > Argiope trifasciata. The sequence continues at coordinate 3,137,471 of JAPMOQ010016150.1, read as the reverse complement.
GAGAAATAGAGGACGAAACTTCACCCCGTCATTTTCACGGGAGCGAGAAGGAAGGGGTAAAGAGATAGCAGTGAAGAGATATCAGATTATGTGGTTGACGTGCTATACAGCCAATTTAAGACGATTTGCCAATTTTTTATATTGAAGCATCTGTTTTAAAGGTTGTTCTCCAAAGTTTAGTGAAGTTAGCTTTACTTAAAATCCAACAATTATTTTTTGCTCCAAGGATGAGCTAATAAACTTTTACTGCAATAAATATGTTTTTTTTTATGGATACTGGTCTCCTCATTGTGCTTCGTCGACAATAAATTCTTCTTCCAAGTGCTAACTTTCGAGTCTATGTAACCTAAATGATAGCAAATCTCGATTTCTTTGATTATGTAAGAAAGTTGGAATATTTTATACCGTTAACCCTTTTATGCCCAAGGTTTAAAAAAAATCCTGCAATTTCTATATGTAGATAAAAAATATAATAAAAATTACTTTAATGTGAGGGGTGTTCCAAAAATATAACAGTAGGCCTGTTTTGGATGTCTAATACCACTTGTTCAAGCCAAGCCAAATTAGAAGAGCTCTTTCGGTTAAGGCA
>JAPMOQ010016150.1:3105940-3136872 GCA_026543055.1 Argiope trifasciata | reverse complement strand
GTCTCGGATTTGGATCTAAATTCTGACTTGCGGATGGATGAAGGAGTGTATGAATGAGTTCTACCACCCAAAAAAAAGGGTTGTGTCGCGGGTGTTCGAGCAAAGTCGGCCTTTCACCTGAACGGTGCTCGTTAACAACGAAAGGCGCAAACCTCTGCCTTAATTCGAAAGAGTTTAGTTTAGTTATATTAACGTCCTGTTTTAAAGCAACACAAGGGCTATTTTGGGATGGTCATTTTGAACTCGTTATTTGAACCACGGTCAGATGACGAGGATGACACCTGAAGTGGCATCCCCCTTTCCACACCACACCAGCGGAAGGACGTTTGGCCTGACAGATTTAGTGTGCAAGAGACCCCTTCACACGACTGTTCTTCAGTGGATTCGAGTCTCGAACCTAAAACTCTCCGGTTCCTAAGTCGAGACTTTAACACCAGGCCACCGTGGCCCCTTCTCCTGCTGGTGTGGGGTGGAAGTTTGGAAATGGGGTGCTCATTCGGGCTTGCTATGACCAAGTGGAATTAGAACCACCACCACCACCACCAAACTTTTAATGTTCTAGAAGCACTGGATAATTATTTTTGTATCGATTTCATTTAGTGAAATACTTTCATTTTCGTCATATGAATACGAGCTTTTAAAATCTGAAAATATGGCTTGATTATTACAGTTTTGCTATAACTATGATTAATTTAATTAAATTTGGATTTTACTGTTCGGAAGCCTTATTAAATAATCAGAGAAGTTCTTTTCTTCACTATTTTGTATTCATAGACAGTAAGTCAACGTCTTTTATTTGACTCTTCTTTACAAAACTAGAAGATGTGCCTGTCTAGACGGGATATTGTATCGTTAAATACATCCTCTGACTGTCTGAGATTAATTAACGAAAGTTGCAAAATAAGACCTCCTGCTCATTAACAATGTGCTTAGAAATATGAAAAAAATATTACTTTCTGTATATTTAGTTTTATAACATTAGAAGTGTTTTCAAGCAATGTCATTTTATCTATTATTTATACTCACGAACATTCAATTTAAAACTAATTATTGAAATCAGACTAAAACAAGCAGTTATCATCATGCAGAAAAATAATTATTGCAAATATTAAAAAAAATACTGAAAGAAAATGTTAGCAATAAATTCTGAATTTGAAGAGAGAATATCAAAAATCGGCATAAATTTAAAATAATAAAAATTTTATACTTCAGATCACTGATCTTTGCTACAATAAAGGAAAAATGCAATAAATAAATAATAATGCAATATGGCTGTAAATAAAAAATGCAAATAAAGGATAATAAACTATCCATTTTAGCTAATATTTTTCATATTTAAATACATTCACTTATAATTAAATTATTTTACACATCAAAAAAACACCTTTGAAGATTTTCTTGGCAATAAAAATTGGGATTTATACCTATGATGATAACATCAGAATTGTCGAGGAATAATTTAAACTTTGTCCAGCATTACAGACGCCGGAGGACTATTATATTAATTCTGTATCTTCTAAACGCAAGCTGTGAATAGAAGTGGAGATTGATATAGCAAACTATTCAGCGTCATATAAAATCTATAAACGTGAATTTCCTTTCCTTCATGACTATCGTGTGATATAGTGTAATAAATAGCATTCAGTGTTTAGTAATGTAATAGAGAAAACATCGAAAATTTGGAGGCTTTGTTATTGGATTATCTGGTCTAACTTTGGATATATTTCTACAATTTTACAGCCATACTAAATTTTATCTATCAATTTTTTTAAATTGTTGACTTTTTGCCTTTGCATACATACAAATGTATAGACAAAAGTATGGGGGTGATGTATGATTTAGTAAAAACTATTACATATTATTGTGAGATTTAGTGCGAAATTTCATGTATCTAGCTTTTTAATTTTTTTGGATTATATCCACAAGTGTATGAATATATATAATTTTTTTACAATGGATTCCACAAATTCGATAAATATCTACAAATTTGGCATTAGAAAGACACACCAAATTTCCTTCTTCTAAATACTTAATGCATTTTGATACTAATAAGTAGGCAAACATCAGATATAATTCCGAAAATGTGGGTGGGTGGTGGCAATAGTATCGAGACACATCAAAATCCAGAAGTCAAATTTTTGGACAATTATGAAACTTTCTTGTGACCTACTTACCATAAAAAGAAATGCCTTAACGTTGCTTATGTACTTTTTACATTCTCCCATTCCTTTTCTCATTATGCACATTCACATTGGCGTCTAATGAAGCTCTGACAAGTTATGCATGTACGAATAGACAAATAATAGATAAATTAGTACGAAGAGATTAATTAATAATACTCTGACAAATTATGCATGTAGGACAGATTAATTCTTAATACTCCAACAAGTTATGCATGTACGATAGATTATTAGCTGAATTAATTAGCTGAACTGTAATGCAATTTTGTTCGCGTTTCATTCCAAAATAATACATGTATTATTGAGGAATAGTAATCTTGGATACCTAAAAACAATTCATTTGTAATTTTAAGTCATGAACCAATGTTTAGTTTAGCTGTATTGTCCCGTTTAAAAGCAACTCTGGGACTGTTTTGGGAGGATTTCGTTATTTTGAACCATGGTCAGATGACGAGGATGATACCTGAGCTGGCACTCTCCTCTCCACACTAGCCAATAAGAGAAGGAATAACTCTAGTGACGGAGTTCTCTCTCCAAACTTCTACTCAAAACTAGTAGAAGCATAAAGGGTATATATCAGATATGATTAGTTCAGGACTTTAGTTTTTCCCGTTTAATTTGCAAAATTTAAAGTAGTAAAGAAAATATCATAAAATTCTTTTCAATAAAATGCCTCAAATCTTTGACATTTCCCTTTCCGAGTTGTAACGTAAATTTTAAATTTGTAAACTAAAACTCAACTCTTTCCACCAATATTATCATAAATTAGCATCATCAATATGTTTCAAGTGAATTTATTTTATTAGATACTATATATTAATAATAAATTATCTGTCGAATTTTATTGAGAGGATACCCTTTTTTGTACTGCAAACTCAAAAAGCCATTTTAAGCTTAGAATATTTTCCGCATAAAATATTTTCTGCACTAAAGTGCTTTCATGGATAAAACATTTTATTTTTATGGTATTTATTCTTTATATAAGCTTTATATGCGTCGTTATATTAAGAAAAAGAATGCGTATGCCTAGCTTTCTGAACTAAAATGTTTTCTCTGTGAATATTCTAGCTTATAATATGCTTTAGAATTGCGTTACGTTTAATTTTAGATTTTGAATATTTAATATATACTAAAGCTCCGAATGAGAAATAATAAAATAAACTAACTGTAATATATTATTTTCGCATTTTTACATATATAGTATGACAGTACGAAAATTAATTTAATACAGAAGAAATTCCTTGTATTAAATGGATATAAACTTCGATATATAGAAATTCAATAAATGGAAAAACATATCACAAATTTAGTTATATTTTATTTCTAAATAAAATTGTTCAGAGTACATTATTTAAGAACAAAAATACTTTAACTTTGAATAGGACAAATGGTAGCCTGGTGGTAAGGTCTCGGCTTTGGAACCGGAGGGTTTCAGGTTCGAGACCCAATTCCACTAAAGAACCGTCGTGTAAGTAAGCCTGGTGCATTTTAAAACCGTCGGGGTCAAACGTCCTCCTGCTGGTGTGGCATGTTGTAGAGAGGGCTTGACAGCTCATGTATCATCCTCGTCATCTGCCTTCGGTTCGAAATTGGGAAGTCTGTTCCGAAATAGCCTATAGTGTGACTTTAAAAACAGATAATATACATAAGCTAAACTAATATAACTACACTGAATTTTAAAAGAAATTTATTTGAAAAATCTTTATATAGACTGAAGTGACAAAAGTCATGGGATAGCAATATGCAAATATACAGATGGTAGTAGTATCGCAGAGAAAAAGTATAAATGCGCAGTTCGTTTTCCAGAGCTTTCATTTGTGTTCAAGTTATTCATGTGAACAGGTTTTTCGTGATTTATGGCGGTACGACGAGTATTAACAGACTTTGAACGTGGAATGTTAGTGGGAGCTAGACGCATGGGTCATTCCATTGCGGATATCGTTAGTGAATTCAACATTCCGAGATCCACAGTATCAAGAATGTGCCGAGAGTAAGAAATTTCAGGCATCACATCCCATCATGGACAGCGCAGTGGGCGACCACCTGCACTTAACGACCGAGACCGCCGACGTCTGTGTAGAAAGGTCAATGTTAATAGACACGCAACACTTCGTCAAATAACTGCAGGAATCAATGTGGGACGTACGAGGGACGTGTCCGATAGGACTGTGCGGCGAAATTTGTCTTTCTTCGGCTATGACAGCAGATGACCGACTCGAGTGCCTTTACTGACAGCACGACATCGCCTGCAGCGACTCTCCTGGGCTCGTGAGCATATCGACTGGTCCCTAGACCAATGGAAAACCGTGGCGGGCTTGGATGAGTCACGATTTCAGTTGTTACGAGCTGATGGTAGAGTTCGAGTGTGGCGCAGACCCCACGAAGCCATGGACCCAAACTGTCAGCAAGACACTGTTCAAGCTGGTGGTGGCTACATAATGGTGTTGGCTGTTTTTACATGGCATGGACTCTGTCCTCTGGTGCAACTGAACCGATCATTGACTGGAAATGGTTATGTTCAGCTGCTTGCAGATCACTTGCAGCCATTCATGGATTTCACGTACCCACACAACGATGGGATTTTTATGGATGACAATGCGCCATGTCACCGGGCCAGAACTGTTCGCGATTGGTTTAAAGAACATTCCGGACAATTCCAGCGCATGATTTGGCCACCTAGATCTCTCGATATGAATCCCATCGAGCATTTATGGGACATCATCGAAAGGTCCGTTCGTGCCCAAACTCCTGCACCATCCACACTTTCACAATTATGGACGTCTATACAGACAGCATGGCTCAATATTCCTGCAGAGGACATCCAACGATTTGTGGACTCCATGACACGTCGAGTTGTTGCACTTCGCCGGGCAAAAGGAGGACGGACACGATATTAACAGTCATCCCATGACTTTTGTCACTTCAGTGTATATATTTTTAAGTGTTGGTAATTTTTATTACAAAGGCAGTTTTTTTATCCAATTTTTTTCTTCCCTTTAGAGGTTAACCTCAGTTAAGAAACCAAAATTTAAATTCATTTTAAAATAAAAATATCGGTTCAAAATTATGTTTTTTTTTCAATTGTAGATTTCCAATTGTTTAAAAATGGATTGATGATGAGACTATTCAAAATTAAGATTAATAATTGTATACATTTTTGTGAAATATATGAGCGAAATGAAAACTCTGAAAATGAAAAATGAAATGAAAACTCTGAATATATTATTTTTATTTTATTTCATTTTTATTCAGATAAATTGTAAAGAAAAATCATTCTGCATTTCTATCATACCTAACAGAAGGAGATGCACAAAATTACAATGTTCTCAAGTAATTTAAAGTGAGATAATATTATATCTAATTTGTTTAATTTTGCACATAATGGTATAATAACATTAATTTTAAAATGTGCAGAGATAACGCCTGAAACACGGCATGAATACCAAACTATTTTGACTTTTATTGTTGCATAGGATCTTTTACATACCGCGTACACTTTGCTCCAGTTTGTGGAGGTGTTAGGTTCTGTCAAAAGAGTACTACTGATTTTTGATGCTGCGCATGCGTAGTAATGAAGCAGATTCGTTACACTCCAATGTTTAAAAAATGAGGACAAAAGTTTTCAAAAATGCTTAATTTCTTTTCTTTTCAGTGACAATACAAGCAATATTTAAAATGTTATTTATTTATTTCGCAGCATAATTTTTTTTCGGTATCTTAAAACTTGAATATAAAAAAAATTTAAAAATAATTGCTGATGAATAAAAATTTCTTAAAAATATACCACTGAATTTTTTTGTAAAACTAATACAAATGGAACATCACTTCACGATTATTTTTTTAATCTTACAATCTCGAAATTTTTTTAAAAAATATTTAAATGCGGTAGGAAGCTTTAATACACGTAAGTAAGAAATACAAAAATATAATTGAAAATATTTATTTCAAAAGTTTATAATTTAAACAGGATGAAAGTACCAATTTAATTGATAGAACATTTCTATATCACTTAAAAAATATTCATATTTTTTATCATCTAATAAATTGCTTAAAATTATTTTTAAATTACCAGATTTCAGTTATGAATAAAAGTTTTAACCCATAATGTGAAATTGATTTTCTCTCTCTTCTTTCATGTCTATAAAGTATCTTCTATCTTTCTTCTTGAAAAATTTCACAAGATCGCTAGCAAAAAGGATCAAATTCTCGTGAATGTCCACCATTTACTCGATTCTCCTGTCTGGTGAATACAGGGAAGAGTCGTATGAAGTTATCTCTCGAAGAAGCACAGAAAAGAAAATGGGAATGAACGCGAAACAGCGAGGTGGGGTATCGAAAGGTACATAATGAAAATATAATGTTAATTTTAATTTTAAGTTTTCCAAGCAAAGAAAATGAAAAGAATTTGAAAAGAGCTAAAACCATCTCTATTCCATGACTGATTACCGTCACTTGGATATTCCAAGCCAGTTTCAACTAGATTTTCAAAAAAAAAAAAAAAAAAAAAAAAAAAAAAAAAAAAAAAAGAAAAAAAGTTTGGGGAATTAACAATTTTAAATTTTGGGGGAGAGGGGGGGGGGGAGAGAACCATCGTTTCTCTAAATATCGTTGCACGGATAATGTGATAGTCTTATAATTATTTTAAACCAGTTTAAACAGGTTAATGCCTTAAATTAATTAAGACAAACATTGAATTTAAAAATAATAATGTTTTCACATGACAACTTGAAATTTAAGATAGCAGATTTCAATTTTCTATATTTTTTCAATTAAGACGATTTTATTGAATTATGAATTTGCAAACCCGATTGAATACCAAATGGTAACAGATTACATTTATTTTAAACATTTCATGGAGAAAATGAACACTTTCAATATAGCATAAACCATTTTTAGCTTCATTCGATTTTAACAAATCTTTGCTCGGCTTTTATCATAATATTCTCCCGTCAACCCCCTTTACTACACCCTACCTCAGAGTTCGATTGTATTCCAGTCAATAGCAGTGTTATTTCTTCGAATGCGAAAGCCCTCTAATTCGAAGAAATAACAGAGTGTGAGCAAAGAAAATATTGAATAACTTTCTTTTTTCCGCAGCAGTCATTTTCCCAAAAGTCCCTTCTTTACGCCCGACATTTCCCTACAACAACCGAAGGGACCAAGCAGGGAAAAAAGAAGGGAAAAAAAGAAAAGTAAAAGCAGAGAAAAGTGCTTGATTTAATTATAAAACCTGATTAAACTCATTTTTTATTCCAGCGTTCTTTTCTCCCTTTTTATCTCCGGCCATTTATTTCATTCTCTTACGGGCTCGAGCGGAATGAAATAATTAAAAGGTGAGCAGGAAATTGTTACCAAGAGAAAGGGAATTTCTATAAACTCTCGGGAGGGAGGTTAAGTCTTCTGTCTTACTGATAAGGGGATGTGAGAGAATGTGTTTTAAAAGAACGGGGTAATCATAAATTCTGAAACCAGTCCACCTACTTAGTGAAGATTTTTTTGAAATAAAAAAAAGCTTTTGGAATATTTATTTCTTGTCAGTTTTATGAATCGTTTGGTGATTTAAATTCAATAATTTGATTTGAGTCGGAGGCATTGCTGCATTATTCACTGAACTTAATTTGACTGTAGCCCAAGGGTGCTATTGATCAGAGCGAGTCTAAAAATGTGCGGTATTTTGACTTTTTATTTCGTTTTCACTCTTTTTTTTCTTCAAAAAATATTCATTAGAAGTAAAAGCATTCTGGCTAATGTAAAAATTAGAATTAAAAGTAAAAGCATTCTAGTTGATATAAAAATTAGAATTAAAAGTAAAAGCTTTCTAGTTAGTGTAAACATTAGAATTAAAAGTAAAAGCATTCTAGTTCAGTTAAAAACTAGAATTGAAAGTAAGAATATTCTAGTTCACATAAAAATTAGAATTCAAAGTAAAAATATACTAGTTAGTATAAAAATTAGAATTCAAAGTAAAAGCATTCTAGTAATGTAAAAATTAGAATTCAAAGTAAAAGTACTCTAGTTAATGTAAAAATTAGAATTAATAGTAAAAATATTCTAGTTAATATAAAAATTCGAATTCAAAGAAAAAATATTCTAGTAAATTTAAAAATTCGAATTTAAAGTAAAAATATTATAGTTAATATAAAAATTAGAATTGGGAGTAAAAACGTTCTAGTTACCATTAAAATTAGAATTAAAAGTAAATATATTATTAAATTTGTAGACATAAAATTCTTAATAGCTTCAAGATGTCGCCCAGATATAGAACAGCTCAATACAGATATCGATATGTTATACTAATACTATAATGTTTCTAACTGTTAATTGATTTTGTGATTTTACAGAAAACATATATATCAATTATTCATACAAAGGTAATCGATGACAAAAATCCTACAATATGTATGCATTAGAAGTTACCCACAATATCAGTGATTAAGTCGGCAACTTAGACAACATCGTAGGAATATCAATACGTTGTACTATACGGCAATGCTTCTAAATGGGCAATAATTGATTTTGTGATGTTATAAAACATATACAACAGTTATTCATACAAGAAACAGGTGATGGCATAAAACAAAATTATGAATGTATCAGAATTTTCCCAAAATATCAATGATTAATTAGGCAGTTTCTTGTTGCATAGTAATAATATATCTTATGTTTCTGTTATAGTATTTATCTGCATAGTTACAGCATTGTTAGAAAGATACATTTATAGATATTCTTAGTGTTTGTTGAATGGATGCTTGTACAATAACTCCCAACCTTCATTTAAAAAAATGGCTCCGGAAATCGAAAGAATTGTGGTATTTATTAAAAACAGAGATTCGGTGATTCTTCTGAAAAATTCCATGTGAGTCACCCTTGTGAGAAATAGTAAAAAAGGAAATGACGCTAAGAACTTATTATCTCTTTTGAATGTTGACCACAGAAAGAACTCTTTCAATTCTTTTTATCATATTCTGTTGCTTTTCCTACTTAGCAACTTGCCAATAATTGTTTCTTTCTGCTTTTGTCACATATGCTTTATATATTCCCGAATATTACTACAATGTACATCTCCCGAGGGAGGGTAATGAACATTTTAAAACGAGGGACGGAATAGGTTCTAATGGATGTCTCCCAAATTCAAAAATCTCCCTATCTGTTGCAAAATTCATTATTAAATTTTCTTCGAAGAATGGAGTTTGAATCCTAATGGATGCATCGTAAAATTCGCGAAATCTTCATTCTTATCTTGAAATTCGACACTCAGCATTTCCCAATGCCTCAAGTCATTAACCGATTGCCCATTCAGCATTCATTATAGCTGTTGTAAAGCTTCCTTCCTAACCATGAAACTAATGGCGCAGAGAAGCAATATTGCCAATTTGAAAGAATTAAGTTTCTACCATACATTATTAGAAATTCACGAATGGCATTTCTTCATCCAGCAATGATATTGGCGTTTAACTTTTTTTTTCTAAATGCTATCGTTTTATTAAGTTGTTTCTATCCAACTGGTATACGAAATATATATATTTCATGTGGTCTTTTTATTGATCAAAGCGATAGTTAACTACTAACAAATTTTAACATTTGTAATTGCTCGCGAACTTTGAAAAATAACTTACTCTTTAATATCTATATAAATAAAAATGAGTGTCTGTATGTCTCTTATGCGTTGCCGTACCTCTCATCCGATTTCAATAAAACTTCGACAACCTATAATTTATAAGGTTATAGACATAATACAATCATCTAAAGTATAAAAAAATATTTTCAGATCTATTTACCACATCTATTAAACGTGGATTAACCATCAAATAACTCGCCAAAAAAGACACAAATGATTCAGTAAAGATGCTCAATTCAAGATAGATGGTAATATTTCGTAGCTATTGAACGTAAATGCAATGTAAGTCTTTCTCTGAGATAATAGTTTTATTAGAGAGTGTGCGAGAATGTTTTAGGGGAACCAATGCTGTAGGTTTCAAATTTTAACTAAACATTTAATAACTGTTTAGCGTTTTTTTTTTTTTTTTTTTTTTTTTTTTTGCTGTAACTTTTGAAAATATTTTAGTACAAATAATTTTGCACCACCTTAGTTTTCAGAAAATTATCTTTTAAACTATTTTAAAGATTTTACGGTATAAATATATTTTCTATGCTTAATAAATTTTAAAAGAAAATATTTGAATCAAATTCGAATATACTTGAGAACTCGAAACGGATATTAAACAAATCCCGAGATACTATAAATAGTTTCATTCATTACCATTCTGAAAGAACTCCAAGCTTTACAATTCTAAAAGAATAGACGAATCTAATATGTAAAAATAAATATTTGTTTGTAGAACAGAATAATAAAAATAAAATAAGTACTATTTATGCTTCTCCTTTATATGTCCTTCATTTTCAATGAATGTATCCATTGCCGACAAGAAAATAAATATCATTCTTCTCATCATTCTTAACTAAGCAGAAAACTATTTCAAACTACAAACGATATTTCCAAGATTTTTTCTTCTGTGGCAGCAACGCGCCGAGTACCAGCTATTTTTAAATAATTTACAATTTACTACATTAAATCTTAAAAAAAACGATGCAAAAAGATTGTTTTCATATTTGAAATCAGCATACCAAATGCAATCAAAATCAGTTTTACAATTCAAAGCACCATACAAAAAAAAATTTCTTGTCATACGGTATTTCTCCTTTTGTAAAACGGTTTTGTGAATCATGACATGAGGTGAAAATAAAAGTAGCTTTATAAAGAAGTCTAAAAGTTGGATTTATAAATAAAACCTTTCATTATCTTTATACATAAATTCTCTAGTTTTTGATCAAAAATTAATTCATAGATATTCGAAAATATGCATGATTTATCAAAAATACTATGTGCTTATAAGAAAGTATATTTTATTTATTGAAAATTATACAATATACGTCCTACATGCATAATAAAGTCACGTTTATATCTGCTGGTTCTATAATATCGTTTAGTTTCAAACTATGCATCCATGATATCATGTTGTATTCCATATTTTATTCATATGATCCAATTAAGTTTTTATTTTTTATATCCTTTAGGAGATGTATAAAATATATTTAAAATATTTTTAGAGGCCTATATATTCTGTACAGATTTTACTCGTTTTTTTCCCTTGTATCGTATTAACAACGGTGAAAATTTGGAATCAATTATTAATTAAAAATATAATATACATAATTGTATTTTCTCTAAAGACACAATTGTAAAACATTTTAGCACTTAGTGTGTTAATTACCTGATACATTAAATTATATTTTGGCTTGATCCTTTTGTTAGTATCTAGTGTTATAATAGTTTTTTATAAATTTTAATATTAGTATGCTGTTTATCATGATAAATAGTAGGAAAATATCATTAATTAAACGATCCCATTTTTAAGATTTCTACTGATGATAATTTTTCCAGAAAGTTATGAAACATTTATTGGACACAATTTGTTTCATAACTGTTAGGCTGTTAATTAACAACCTAGTCGCTAACTATAAATAAGAGAATTTAAAGTTTTTTTTATTTATTTAACTATTTTGAGACTGCTTTTAAAACATTAAACTGATATGAATATATTTAGATGTTTAACGAGTTTCTATAAAAATGGCCGTACAAAAATCACTTAAGAATTGTAGCAAATTCAAATATTAAAATTATGGTTTTCGGTATGAAACCCCCAAATTAGTGTTGAAAGCCAAACAGAAATTATATAAAATATTTTCTTAAGTCATAAAATTATTTTATTTTAACCATTCAGAAATTTTTCTAGAATGCAAATAGCCATTATATACATAAACAAAAAGGAATATTTAGAAATAATGACACAAAAAATTAATGCACATTTCCGAACCTCAGCCGACTGAAATTAAGACAAAGCAATTTAATTTCAAGCCTTTAATATAAATATATTTAGATATTTAAGGTTTTCTATAAAAAAGGACGGTAAAGAATCACTTGAATATTTTAGCAAATTAAAATATTAAAATTATGGTTTTTTTTTTCAAATTAGTGTTGAAAGCCAAACAAAAATTAGACATATATATAAAAAAAAAATGTCAGAAAATCCTTTTAGCGATTCAGAAGTTAATCCAGAATTCAAATAGCAATTATACACCTAAACAAGGAGAAATATTGAGAAATAATGAGACATAAAAAATTAATAAAGTTTTCCAAACTTCAGCCGATTGAAATTAAGACAAAGAACTTTAATTTCAAGCCTCTTCGGAGAATAAAAAGAAAACTTGACTGTTTTCCTCGGGAAAAAAAAAAGCCAACGCACAACAGTGAAAGACGATACACGCCAGACTTAAAAACTTCAGACTGGGGGACTCAAATTTCAACCAAAATTTCCAAAAACTCAAGCGAGCAATCAGTGCCGAGCACAATAAGAAACTGCTCCAGACCCTTACACGCCCTGAAAAGAGTGAAAGGGCATTTCACTTCACTTCTTCCTCAACTGAATGGCTAAAGCTAAGAGGGCACGCAAGAATGGTAAAAAGAAAACAATAATAACGGAAAAAAAGAAGGTAGAAGACAGAGTGCGAAACTCAAAACCACCTCTGGAAAACAAAAGAAGCGGCTTTTCGAACTCAAGGTATTAGATTTCAGCACCAGCACAAATTCCATCTACAAACACAGTTAGTTCGGCAGACGAAGCTAATGACATACGACAAGACCTCTCCAACAGGCGTCGCTGTAATCGGATGGGCAAACAAGTTGGATCGCTTCCTGACAGTACTGGCACCCCCTCTCAACCACCCCCTTTCCCTCTCATTCCCATGGACATCTCTTGTTGACATAAACCTGAAGACATTAAACTTGGGGGGAGGAAAGATTTGTAATCTTGTCCCCTTGCCTCCTTCTCTAGATGGTTGTTGTAAATTTCCCTTTCTGTTGGTGGGATGATGAGAAGGGTTGTTTCGTTTGCTCAGGGATGGGTTAGTTTGCCCCTTATTCTGGAGAGGGTCATGGGAAAAGAGGGGAGGATATATAAGGGAGATCAGTAATATTGCTTTGTTCTGAGTAATGATTGCGTTATGGGGTTTTAATTATTGTTCATTGTTTAAATAAAATATTTAAAGAAAGTTAGGATATTAAAAGCTACAGGTAGATTATAGGGGTAGGTTATCGCCAGAAGTACTTAAAAACTGATACTTCAAAATTTCTTCATGAGCATTATGAAACAGCTCATTTACTCATTTGGATTTGGAATCTTGATTTTGGAATCTTATCCCCTTGCCTTTATCTATAGATGGGTGTTGTAAATTTCCCTTTCTGTCGGTGGTATGATGAGGAGGGGTAGGTTTGGTTCGTCACTTATTCTGGAGAGGGTCAAAGGAAAAAGAGGGGGCTAGATCATAAATATTGGTTTGATCGGAGTAATGATTGCATTATAGGATTTAATTATTGTTCTTAGTTTCAATTAAATAATTGGTGAAAGTTAGAACATTGAAAGTTCCAGGGTGATTCGTCAGAGGTTAAAAACTGATTCAGTTAAAAACATATTTCAAAATTTCTTCATGAGCATTATGAAACAGATCATTTGTTTCAATTACAAAAGACTGTTAAAAAATTGTAATCTTTAAATCGAGCTCTTTTCTACAAAAATTTGAGGAAAATTGCACAATTTTGTTTTTTGATATTCTAGTTTTTAATAGCAAAGATATGAGAGTTAAAATCTTGTCCCCTTTAGATGGTTGTTGTAAATTTCCCTTTCCGTAGGTGAGATGATGAGAAGGGGTAGGTTTGGTTTGCTCAGAGATAGATTGATTTGTCCCCATTCTGGAGAGAGTCATGGGGAAAAGAAGGGAATACATCAGTAATATTGGTTTGATCTGAGTAATGGCTGCATTATGGGATTTAATTATTGTACATTGTTTCAATTAAATTATTGATGAAAGTTATAGCATTAAAAGTTTCAGGCAGATTCGTCAGAGGTGCTTAAAAACTGATATTTCAAAATTTCTTCATGAGCATTATGTGAAACAGCTTATTTTCTCATTTGGACCCCTTTACAAAAGATTGTTAAAAAATTAGCTTTAAATCGAGCTCTTCTCTACAAAATTTTAAGAAAAATTGCAAAATAAGTTTGGATTTTCTTATATTCTAATTTTAAGTAGCAAAAATATGAGAGTGAGAATGGTTTTGAGGGCACAGATGAATTACATTAAGGCCATTACACAGATTACATTACGGCCTTCTTCATGCTGTGGTTCTTTTTGCCATATTTCTTCTCAATTCCGTTCATTTTATTATTTTTTTTTTAAAAATAGATCAACATTTTAAAATTTTGTTATATATATGTATATTTTAAAGTTTGAGATCTTGCAAAAATCTAACCTTTGAAAATAATTGATAATATTTTTAATTTGAAATATATTTTGCCTCGGTTATTATTAACAAATGACTTTAAAAATACTTAAATATATTTTTAATATAGGTGAGGGAATTATTTTAAATTTTGTTATATATATTCGGATAATTTAGGATCTTGAAGCATTGAAAATACTTAATATTATTTTTACTATAAAATATGCTTTTCTTATACCAGGCAGTTACAAAAAATAAATAAATAAAAAATAAACTGACATTAAAAACCGTTTAGTGTTTTTTTAATATATGGAATAAAATGATTTTATATTTAATGGGTTATTTTTTCATTTTAATAACGCTGAAGATTTTATATACTCAAAAATTGTAAAGTTTTTTCTTCCTTGGAATGTGTTTAAAAACTTGGAATCGAAAAAAAAACAGAGCCTTTAATACAAGATCTGTAAGAGTTAATTAATTTAGTTTTATTGCAGAAAAACTGTTGTTTAAACAAAATATGAAGAAGATGTTAAATAGGTTTGCTCAGAAATAACCTAGTTAATTACCATAATATAATGACAAACTGACGTAATTGGAATTAAAAAAATGGATTGCTGGTGTCTTAGAAGTCGATTATAAAACTTTGTGATCATATATATATATATATATATATATATATATATATATATATAATATAAATCTTACATTCTCTGAAGTGAACAAACTCTTGTCGTTTAATTTAATGGACTTCGTGCATTTATAATAAAATTAATCAATCTTCTTTAAGAAAAGGATATGTTTGCTTTTTATTTTATATATTCCAGGAATTTCATTCATTTATTCTTTGCAGCGTATCGATTCATACATTAAGAAGACTTAAGCATCTGTACTCATATTTTACTCAAGATTCTGAGAACCTGCAGATAAATTTATCTACATTAAATTTAATGTCTTGGATTTAGTGCTTCAGGCAGATAATCTTAAATATTTTCAATATCAGATCATTTTTTTTTTATTAAAGTCGGCTGCTGGAATCTTCACACTTGATACTTACATATGTCTTGGCATCCCTTTCCTTCTGTCAGAAAAAAATAAGTAAATTCGAACTTCTTAAACACACGAGGACAAATGAAGTACATTGTCAACGAACTGCTCTACAGGCATTAGCTAAGTAACTAACAAAAATATTTCTTTAATGACCTAAGTAGGAATTGACTTAAAAAACTTTTTTATATTACTTATTTAAATGAGACTCCCTGGTTTGATGAAGGGAAGCTTGAACACCATCCACATCTTATATGGCATATATTTAACTCATAGTGCCCAGTTTAACGAGGGCCAGACCAGGTAATAATAGCATCACTGGCTGATAAAGTTTCGAAACCAGATTAATCTGAATCCCAGGAAATTTTGAACTCCCTGCACATTCTTATAATTACACAGAAATAAGATATGCATCCAGAAAATTACTTTCGAAATTCTAAAAACACAATTTTAAAATAACAAAAAAGGGGGCTGACAATGTATTATTTTCAAGAAAATTAATTTAGTAAATGAAAAGAAAATATTCCACTTTAAAATATAGCTTTATAAGAATTTCTTTACATTATTTAAAAAATATTAATATTTAACTTTCTTTTCTAAATAAAGAATCGTTGAATACAAAATTTGTATCGATATGGATTACGAAAATTTCTAATATATAAAAATACAAAGAGCAACAACCAGAGCCGAAATTTTAAATATATGCACATTTTCGTAGAATTATACGAATGCACAACATACTTGTCAGAAAATCAATTTAAATATATTAATGGAAAAATGTGTTCTTTTTTTCCTCCTTTTTCAATTTCGATTCAAATTTTCGATGAATAAAAAAATAGCGTTTGCATTTGAATTTGATAATAATTAATAAAAATTCCAAGAAAAATCTTTGAAGAATGGCAAGTTTATAAGAAATTTTTTCGTTGTCATAAAAGAAATACTTTTATTTCTTATGATATTCAAATATTTTAATTATGAATGCGTTTCACTTATCCGACTGACTTATTTCATCTGACTTTTCTTAAAATAGAATTCCAATATTCGGACCCACAGATAATTTATATATTTTCAGGAATATTAAAAGCATGTTTTATAGAATGAAATAATCATTAAATTTTGTTGATAAATTTGCACCTGAAACCAAAAAAGGATTGCTGCATTTATTGTCAGATTCCATCAAATAATACCTGACTAATACAGTGATAAGCAGTCAATGAAAAAAACTATTAGATTTAATATGGATTTTTGTAGATGTCAAGGACCGAGTATTTTTAAGATTGAAAATACTCGGTCAAAATTATTGACCATACTTTCCCAGCCATCTCCTTATGTCAAAGTATACTAAAAAAGTTTTCCTTTGACAAAGTTTCTAACCTTTCTAGAATAATTTTGCTTATTATTTTGGAGCTAAAATCTTAATATGTTCGATAATTGTTCCAACGACTATTTGCAAGTAAGCACTAAAAAAACAAAAACAAAAAAAATGAGTACAACACTGATAATGTTTGAGTAAAAAAACAAACATTTAATCAACTTTTAGTGATATCAATTAAGAACTTTCAGTTGGATAATACTTGAAATCCCTTATTGGTCACAGTTCCCTGTTCACATGCAAGAAATATCAGAAAACCTTAATTTCAATAAAATTTTCTAACCTTTCTGCAATAATTTGGCTTATCGTTTTGAAGCTAAAATCTTAATATATTTCAAGAATAGTTCCTACAATTATGAATAGATAATACTCAAAAAAGAAAACCGAAATATAACATTCGTTAATAATCAGTGAAAAAACTAATTTTTAATCAGTTTTTATTGACATCAATTAAGAAATTTTAGTTTGATAATACTTGAACATATTTATTGGTCACAACTCCTTAGAGAATTATAGATTTGAAAAAATACCAGAAAACTTTTGTTTTGACAAAATCCAACTTTTTGCAATTAATTTTTTTTAGAAGATTGAGTAGCATTTTGCAGTCGAGATCTTGGTTATTTGGTAATTTAATCTTTCGATAAATTGCGCTAAAAACATGAAACGGAATTTCAACAGTAATAAACAATCTATGAAACTATTTTTAATCTTTTCTTGTGTGTGAACAGGTATCAATCAAAAATTTTATTTGTAAAATATGCAATGACTGATCCATTTCTTCAGTGCTATTCTTATGTACAAATATGTCCGAAAGTTTTTCCATCCGTAAAGTTTCCAACCACTATCTCCCTATCTCTGTTACCTATTTAGCAAATGTGGATTATAAAACCTAAGCACCGTTTTTAATATTTCCTACAGACCAGGTTGCCCCATCAAGTCGTTAGAGTGCAAAATATGTCCTCTGAATCCTACTTTCCAAAAGCTTTTGACATAAAGGAGACGCCTTGCCACGCATTGTTAATAGTTTCAGAGAGATCAGTAGCGTTGAAAGCAGGCGGGCTCAAAGGACAAACAACGTCTCGTAGCCAAGTTTGCCTAAACTCGAGGGTGAATTTCGACAAAAGTTCCGGTTCTTTCGGATAAAAGACATGATAATTAACCTGAGGCAGTCTCTCATTCCAAAACAGAAGGCCAGGAGATTGTTCCACAGCACTCTGTGTACACATTGAGTTTCGGCAGTGTTTACCTAGGATTATCGTGCCCTTGCATTTGTTCGATGGAATAGGTGTGTGAAGGGAGTTTTGCTTTCACCTGCCCTTTCAAAACGTTCAAAAGTGTTTTTTTTATCTGCAGCGAAGGCAGCTGTTGTGCAACTTTAGGGTTTAAAATATTGAATGAAATTATCAATAATTCAGTTAAGGTAATTGCGTTAGTAATTGTGTGCCTTTTAAAAAGTAAAAGAATGTTATTGAATATTTTAAATTGAAAGTTAGCACCTATTATTTTTTTTTCTTTTAAAGCTACAAAAAGGTGTTTATTGAGAATTTTAAAAGGGAAATCAACCATGGGGCATTATTATTTTGCTTTTTAAAAAGAAAAAAGAAGGTTACAAAGGAACGTTACAAATTTTCAAATTTGAAATGACCTTTTTTTAAATTTCAAATGCATTTTATGGAATTTTGATATAATTATTCAGATTGTGGTTCAATGTTTATAATTTGGTGTTAAAAGAGGAGTAACTGCAATATATTGCATAATAGATCACTAATAAGACAATGGTGCAATTCAGAAAACAAAAGAAGTGATAATTTTTAAAATCTTGTAAAAAGAATTATATTTCAAAATATGTATTTTAAAGTAACATTTTTTAAATGAATTGCATCCAATTCATAAAAATTACAGATGTTTTATTTAGCAAAAATAATTAATAAAACTACCATGAATGAAAAATGTTGCTGCTTACAAAATCTCACAACATAATCTCTTATCTCTCTTTCTCTAATAAATTACTTTAACCCTTAACACTCCAATGTCTTCTCTCAGGCCCCATTCAAGGCAGTGCGTCATTTTATGGTTTTATTTAATTATTTTCTTAAATTTTGACTTGTAAAATACTTAGAGTGGTAAAAATAAGAAGATTAATTTTTCAAAAAAAAAATCATATATATATTAATTTTTCAAGGCAATAAACATGTCCTCATATTCGGCAAATATTTTGAATTCGAATTTAAAAATTTTTTTAACAAAAATTCGAATTACTTTTCAGAGCTCAAAGGGCTCTATATTTTTAATTATATCTTCTGAAAATATAATTTGAATATTACTTATCTCGTTGAAAAATGCAAATGTTTTTGAAAGTACAGACTGACAGACGGTCGGCCTCTTGTTGGATTTGGTTAAAAATTTGATAGGTGTCTGAAATATAAATATTAATTTTGATCGTTGAATTTTATTCATATATCTCGCTTCGTTTTGTGCTAACTTATGTTCGAACAACTGGACAGACAGACTTGGACAGAATTCATTTTGCTCAAAATTTAGAATTTCGGTTTTAAAACTGTATTCTAATTTTCTGATCAAAATGGCTTTGGGTAATTTTTTCAGGTCAATCCATCACAAATAAGTGTCTACATTATAGATGTTAAATCTGTGTACTAAATAATATTTATCTAGCTATTTTCATTTTGTAGTTATAGGGTTAACTTATATTCAAACAGCCAGACAGGCAGACTTGCCTGGCCGAATTTTACTCAAAATTTGATAAAAATCTACATATTTGGTGTAAAGACAGTATACCAAATTTCAATCGCCTAGTTTTTCAATCACCTAGTTTAAGTTATCTTTGTCACACACAGACATAAGGACATTTTCCAAAAATGTATTTTTGGAACTCAAGGAGATCTGAAATTTGGAGATTCATCAATATCTCTGGTCCGATGTTTTTTATTTCTCCTAATATGAGATTATTATTATACTTTTTTATACTCCGAATAAGAAAATGTAAAAAAAGTAACAAATTGTATCAAAGAGTGTATCTTGTTAATCCTTTTGGTAAGTAACTGGTTTGCGTACGTGTAGTACAGATTCCCGATCACGCGATTTGCAACCCCGAAAGAAGTCCTAAAAACTCTTTCCGTGCTATTCGCACTTGAGGAGGCGGGAAAGCCTTACAAGTTTCGCAAAAGCCAGCAACAACATAGTTTCCGAACTATTTTATAGTTTTCTTTTAGTGTGTCGGTGGCCGTTTAATTAATTTCTTGCGCGAACAGCAGCGCCTTGGAAACCAAAGGACTAAACTTTATCATAAACAGATTTTATGGTCGGACGAGTCTGAAAAGTAGCTCAACCATCGACACTGAAGCCTTAGAAAAGAATCCGCACTTTTGATTTGGGGTGAAGAGAAAGAGAGACGGAAAGAAGAAAAGAAAAAGAAAGAAAAGGATATTTATCGCTCGACGGGGTTTAAAAATTCATTTTTGCGGCATAAATATTGAGACAAAAAAAAGAAAAATGGCTGTAAGTGTTGTTTCAGAATTCGTGATGGCTGACTTGTTGGCGGGAAAAGTTGTTCTTATTTTGAAAATGTTTTAAAGGGAAAATTTTAATAAGCTAAGGCGTTTGTTTGTACTTGTTTAGAGCAGTAATTAGCTAATGATGTTTTATTTGCGTGATTTACAAGTATTATTTTATAGACTATGTTCATAGTTTCTATTTACTGAAGTCATCTTTAAATGGTGCTTTTAGTTTTTTTATGGTTTCATATTTTTAAGTAATTAATTTGGATCCACTAAGACTGACGAGAATATTGTTTACTTTTTTAAAATTCATTTTCCTATTAATTATCGCTCTCTTGTAATACGAAACTTATATTAATAAATGGATTTTTTTAAGCTTTAACCTCTCTTTTATGAATTGTGTTTCTGAAAAGAATTAATAAATATTAGAATACAATTTTAAAATCAAGCTACGCTATATTTATTGAATTTTACCACAGATGCAGAAGTTTATAAAATAATTTGTGAACGAATTATTTTCTACTACTTATTTGTTACTTTCAACTATTTTTGCATACAACAGGCAGAAAGAATGATGTTATTAGGAATTCAATTTATAAAAAATAAGAAATCTTGTGGATTGATATAATCATAATTATTTTTATAAGAAAACAGTGTAGCAACAGTATATAGCCAAGGAAGCTATTACGTGAAATTATTTCAGTGAATGCATATTATTAATTTATTTAATTCCATTAAATCACATGCAAGACTTCGTAAAAATGTAAATTTACAGAAATAAGAAATGTTTTACCATAGACTGAACATATAAAATGCTCTTAAACTAAATTTATTACTTATTTTTCAGTGTTCATTCAATTGAGTGTAAATTGTCATCTTCATAACGGTAGTTAGTATACTGTTCGGAAAACTATACATACTATCATCATATAAAAGTAAAAATTATTAAAATTTTATATTAAAATACTATTAAAATGTTTGAAAAAGTAATTGATGTATTAAGAAATTTTTACAAGTCAACAATTTATTTTTAATATAAAATAAAATGAAAAATTTGAAATTAGTATTTTATGTAACAAAACAATTAAGCTTAAAAATTATTTTTCTAACTTTTCATATAACTGACACTCTGACCTGCCATTACTGGCCACGGCACAACACTTCCCAAAGAAAGTACGTCAGATAAATAATGGGAAGTGGCAGATTCCTCACCTATTTATGTACGCAGCATAATCTTGAGATCGAACCTCCATATCGGAAGCCTCTCATCCTTTTTTTTTCAAAATGGCCCTCAAGATTTTAGAAGTTTTTATAGAATAAAAATTATTAGTCAAAATTAATAATGTAGAAACACTGCAATATTTAGATTTCGGAAAATTATTACGGTTTCATTTTTATGCACAAATTTCTAATTTATTCTAACATTGATTTGTACCATCTTCGAATTCCTTCTTCTTTGTATTATCAATTCTTTTTAGATAGTAAGTCAATAAAATACAGGAATGTGTTAGATACTAATTCAATTCAATTTAACATCAAAAGTGTCCATGTATTGTAGATACATTTTGGAATCATAGGATGGATGTTTTGGATCATATAATTTCAATGATTTAACAACGTTTTGATATTATTTAATTGCTTTTAAATTTAAAATTAATAAATTTTCAAACTCCGTTCTTTACTTATAGTTTGAATCATTCATAGTGATAAATGAAATGCATATTGCAAAATAAGTGGATGAATATAGGAGCCAAACGATATTTTACAAACCACCATTTTGTAAAAGTTCAATCTAGTAATAGATTATTTTTCAATGAATTTAACCAAAAATTCTTTCATATCCACGGTCTTGTTTTTTAAGTATTTTCTCTTCCTATTTATTACCCACTTTAGATATTTAATATTAATAATTCAAATGAATATTTCAAAAACAAATTATAACCGTTTTTATTTTTTTAATTCAGAGTCTCAGATTTTCTGAAAAATTGTGTGCTTCCTGACTAAATCCCTTGTCAACAGCTGAGATACTTTTGTAAATTTTCAACGCATCTGAAATAGTTTTGAAGCTATTGTCTTTCAGAGAAATATTTTATTTGAACGCATTCTTTGAACGCGGAGAAAAAAAACTACTGCCACTTGCAAAAGCGCAGACGATTTCATAAATATCATCCACAAAAACGAAACCACTCAATTCATTTTCCGCTGAAACCGAGACATGAATAATCCTTTTACATAAACCGCTATCATAAGCTTGGAATATCATTGACCTAGATTATTATGAGGATTCTCTTTTGTCACTAGGAAGAATGATGTCTATGTATTCTGTGCTTTTTTATGTACTGTGTACTTAAAAATAGAGTCAAAACTCTTTGGTACAAGTAAAGTAAAAGATTTTACAGATGATAATTTTCCCCCCACAAAATGTTAAACAGAATTAAGAAGGATTATTTTCCGAAAGCATGAGAAGTCGTTAAAATGCTTTTCCAGTTTCAAGTAATTTATTTTCTTACCCTAATTGATAATTTTGAACAAAAGAAGATTAAATGAACAATTCAGAAAATATTTTTTGCTGAACTTTGTTATGAAAGTAGGATGAATCACAGAATAAAAAAGATACCCGTAAAATTTGCAAAATATGTTTTAAAAGTTATTAGGGAAGGATGGAAAGGGGAAATGTGTATAATAATAAATAAAGATATTTCATCTTTGTAACTATATAAAAGTAATTCATATAATTCTGAACTTTTTATTCTGTCTTTTGAATAAATTTTTTAAAAATTTGCAGTCTAGAAAGAAAAAAATTGCTGAAGTGCAAAAGAAAGGTCAGAATTGTATTAACTTTTTCTTTTATATTCAGGATTATATACACGTTATTATACCTCATAATATAATAGCCAATTTCATGTTTTAACGATAATTTATTTCATGAAATAGTTAGGAATTTAGTAAATAATTTGATAGATGCATTGTAACAGTAACGTATATATAAAGATGGACGCCTGTTTGTATGGCTCTTATATAAATCCATGGTCTTTGTTGAGACTAAATAAAAATAAGTTTAACTAAATATTAAACAGATTTTGGTGTTTTTCAACAATATTTTCCAAAAATATTATCGATCAAAAAATTTTATTCGATATTTTAATAATTACTCTCCTAAAAATACAATTTTTTTAGTCCAATTTGGTTTCCAAACTGTTTACTCAAATTGTAATTTTTTTTAATGATAAAATCAATCTAATTCCATTGCTTAATTTCATTACTGAATAGAATACTTTCGCCAATATTTAAATTTAAAATAAAATGCCTTTAATTGGAAATGTTATTTAAGAATCCATAAACTTCTATTTCAGAATCAATACTCTTTTTAATAATTTAATTTTAATTTTAATTTAAAATTGGAAAGACAGTAGTCTAGTTGGTCATCAAAGACAACTAGTCTATAGCAATTTTCTCTGGGAAACAACTGTTGCAAAAGGACAAGATTCTATCTAACTTCATTGTGAGGTAGATGAAACTAATAGATGAATAACTGGAAAAGTTATTTAATAATTTTTCTAAGTTCCACATTCCAAAAGAAAACGCGAACTCGAATAGTAAATTACATGACACTCACTTGGAATACAATCTTATAATGACCCCTACTAAGAATCATGGAAAATAGACCTTGATGTTAAGGAGGTAGCGCCATCTGTTGTATCAAAAGAGAAAATAGTAGAGTCATGTAACCATTACAATATTTTACAACGCAGAGAAACTAATATTCAGGGTAACAAGTTAGCTACTAAAGACTTCTAGTCTGTAGATATTTTCTTTTAAAAAACAGATACCACCCGCCATGATGTGAATTTTGGTTTTTGTTGTATAATAATTGGAAAATATGCTCTCTGTGTATGCATGCACTATATTTGCTCCTATTGCTATGAATTTACATGTCCTTTTAGACTTATAAATTATTTACTGATCACCCCGCTAGTAAGCAGAGAAAATGTTATTTTAATATTAATCTTTTAAAATTCCTAAATTATTTTAATATAGTAAAATTAATTGAATAAAAAGCACTGTAAGGCAAAATAATCAAAACTTTGTTGAAAGTAAGACCTTGAATTTAAAATTTTTCTCAAAAACCGAACTATATTAAGCGAATGAAAGCAAAATTTCTAGAGGGAATATTGAATGCTTAAAGTAGCTTTTCCATTTTTATGAAAAAAGTTTTTATAATAATTGTGGTAGAAGCTTCTAAGTGCGAGCGCATAGAAAATTCGACAAAAAATATTTTCTATTCAAATTCATCAAAAATAGGACAAATTTAATAATATCAGCTTTCAACTTTTTTGCTAAAAAGGTCAATTTTCAAGGAATTAAGGTTTTTTTAAAAAAATAAAGTTTCAATTAAAAGTTGAATTAAAAAAATTATCTTTTAAAATCAATACTTGAAAAAACGATAAACAAGAGCATAATAGAAAAAAGTCTAAGCTAGAAAAAAAAGAGATATTTCTTCTTTTTTGTGTAAAAATACACATTCTTATGAGATACTTTAATTTTTTTCTAATGTTTTTAATAATTGTGATTTACAACATTAATTGATGCTATTTAAAGTAAATGATATGTTGAGACATGTCAAAAGATTAGAATACTTGACATGATTTTTTTTTTCAAGAAGATTGAAAAAATGGTGAATGGTTTAACAGGACCAAAAAACAAAGCATTTTTTTTTCAATTTATCCATCAAGAATTCGGAATTTTTTTTAAAAAATTAAAGAATCTTGAAGTGTAATAAATAAAAGAATTTAATAAGTCGGTCTTCTAATCACATTATTAAAAAAAATTTAAAAAAATTACGAGACTTGCTGGATACCTGATGTCTCCTACAGATGAGCACAAAATCAATTGTTTTTTTCTACGAATAATAAAAGAAACTGTAAGTGGATTGACGTTCCACATGCCAAACAGTTTGGTTAAAAATACAAAATTTGGCAACCCGTTGGCGGAGACGTTCCTCGAATTAAGGATGAGATGTTTCTAACATGGTAGTTTTAACTCGTTACTCTTGAGACGTCAGTAGGTAGGGATTTGGCCACTCCCATCAATAGGGGGGGGGGCGTACTTCCTTCAGGAAAGGTTGTACCGTGGCCGGTGATGGCCTTTAAGACTCAACCACAGTTCCTGCTAATGTTGCTGTTGCGGCGGTCAGGTCATTCAGTTTACTTATCCATGTGGCTTCGGAGGGAAGCACACGGGCAGACAGTCGGGGAGTCAGTAATTTGACAATTTGCGTGACTACATTTCTGTCAGTGATGCGACAATTTGCGTGATATATTTGTGTCAGCTATAGGACAATTTGCGTGACTATATTTGTATCACTTATATGACAATTTGCGTGACTATATTTGTGTCAGTGATATAACAATTTGAGTGAATATATTTATATCAGTGATATGACAATTTGCGTGACTATATTTGTGTCAGTGATTTGATTATAGGCCAAATGCGTACATGACAAATTTGGCGTGTACCCATTTTGAAGGATAAAAATGTATGCTTAAGAATGTTTATTTTGAAATTTTAACGAGCATTTTAACTTATTAAAATGTCTTTTTTTCTCGACTTCTAAGAATATTTCTGAAAAAATAAAATAGAAAAAAAAGGTTTAAAAAAAGTTTTAAGGTTAAAAAAAATTAGCTTTTAATTACACCAATTTATTTTTTAAGCAAATTTTTCTTTAATTTCGGCAGTTTTTAAAATTTTATGTATGTGAAAAAGTCATTTATAATCTCTTTAAATTCAAAATAGCATCTCATACAGCCAAAGAAGTAACGTTCAACGTGGATATGGTAAGATCAGTAGAGTGCCCCCTAGTGACTGAATAAGTAAGCTGAAAAAAGTAACTAAAAAAAAAATAAAGAAAATCGGTCCAAGAGTCCAATAAGAAAATTCCAAATTATAGGATAATAAAAAAACACGAAACAAATTTCATTTAGTTTTTAAAATTGTATTAATAATATTAGGAAATTTCTGAGATTCCAAAAATCTTCTCACCATTACAACTAAATAAATTATTTCTTTAAAAACGATATATTCTTCTGCTTCTACAAAGATTTACTCTCCTACTTCTTTTCTTCTACTAAAAATGATTTATTCTTCTAGAATGGAGATTTTCTTCCAGTTATTTCGATAAATTGATTTTAAGTTTTTTTTTTTTTTTTTTTTTTTTTTAAATAAAAATCTGATATTTGTAACTGTTTGTAGCGACACATGTTTTCAAATAAATTCAAATCAATAAATGCAATCATTCACATTATCACATTACTGAATTCCCATTATCTGAACGAATGTAACCTAATTTTATTTCATTATACGCTACAGTTACAATTTAACAAATGGTAATCGAAAGAGTAGTCTAAAAACATCATAATATGCATAATCTATTTCAAGAAATTAAAAATGCGAAAACATAAAAATAAGATTTTTTAAAGTAAATATTACAAATTAAAGCAAAATGATTTTACAAAATTGTAGCGATAAAGAATATTTTTCCATAAATTTTAGGCATTTTTACGCTCTTTACTTTTTGTAACAAAGAATTTCTCGTATTGCTAAATTGTTATGACAACAAAAGTTGGCAAGAATCCTTAACAAAAGATATTTTCTAACTTTATAAGCTTATTTTTAACAGATTTACGTGACAAGAAAAAGTTATTGCCCGCATTTAGTAGCTATTTCTTACTATTACTTTATAACAAAAAATATTTTCAATTTAAACCGGCTGTTAGCCAATTTGAATAGAAATAACACATTATTTCACATAATTCAAATCCTCAAAAATATTTTCCTTTCTTTGAAAAAAAACACTAAATTAAATTTCTATGCATAGATTTTAAGATGGCCTGATTTAGGACAAAAAAAATGGCATCTTTTGTGTCACATAATTTTGATTTACAAACAAATTGAGTTCATTCAAAATCGTCTGAAGAATAATAAAAATAAAAGAATAATAATAAATTTGAATAACGAGATGTATAATAATATTAGACGAGGGAATTTTCGAATTCTCATCCTTACGGAAATGATTTCAAACTGTTTCAATCCTCAAAAACTAGATGCTTTGTTATGCAAAGAGTGTTTTGGAATAAAAGAGCATAGCATTTAGAATATTATGATTTTTTTCCCTTCGAATTTCGCTTGAAAGGAAAGAAAATTAAAGAGAAAAACGTTTACCATAACAAACAAACTCTTGTATTTATTCAAACACACCAAGCGCAGTTGTTAACTTTTTTTTCTTTTGCCATTTTTTTTCAGTCTCATCTTTATGATAAGCATTCTCTTGCTGGCTTTTACCAGAAATGTATTTAATACTGAATTTATACAATGAACACAAAATACGTTTCCGAACACAATAGAAGAGACAAAAAAGTGCAATAAAAGCCACATATTCTTCTTTTAATGGAACTTCTCTTCAATACTTGAAATATTAAAGTGCCATTATTTGCAAAGTGACACGAAAGAAACGTTTTGAAAGAAAACGGAAAAATGTTATATAGAATATCTTTATATTCGGCATAACGAGCAGCAAACGATATTTTATTCGCATTCTGTTTTCATAAACGTTGCGATATCCATGTTCTTATTTTTCATTCGTTTTGTTGTTTGGTCCTTTTTTATTATTTATAGTTGGTAGGAAATAACAAGAAAGCATTTATTCTCTGGAATATTTTTCACTTTGAAGTACTTAATTTGACGTCAAGTACGAAATGTAAGTGATTTTTTTTGCATGTTTACGAGAAACAATTAGATTATATAACATTGAAATTTTTGAGTATGTGTTTGTTTAGAAAATAAACTTAAAATGGAGAGGAAAAATAAAATTTTAACCTCAAGTCAAAGAAAATAAAAGAATTAAATTTGTTATTTCTAAAATAGTTGGTGCATTTATTCATCATAAAATGAAACACAAAAGAAACAAATATTTTTACAATGAGTGCAAAATTTTTAAAAAACGTTTCGACGTACAGAATGTTGTATATAGTACATAGATTGTAACCTTATTTTGCCTTTCTGTTGAAATAAGCAAGTCTTAAAAAGTTATCAGAAATGTTATTCATGTTTTAATACCTGCTTACTTTAGTACATCTATATCTTCTATCTATACTTATAATAGAGCTCAATGTGTGTGTGTGTGTGTGTGTGTGCGTGTGTGTGTGTGTGTGTGTGTGTTGGCGCTCTACAGGCCAGACCGTTGGACCTACAGCTACCAAATTTGGTACATGTATACCTTGGAGGTCCGGAATGTGCACCTCGGAGCCCCTTTTTCGAATTTTTAATTAGAATTTTAATCAATTAAAATTTAAGCGAAATTTTGACGTTTTTCCGTTATAACTTCCGAAAATATGATCGCATAAACATGATTTTTACATCAATTTAAAGATTAAAAAATTAGCTTTCTAACGGTTTTTTAAATTTATAATGTAAGCTTCTATTTTTAACGAATTTTTAAAGAAATATTTTAACCATGTTTTTATCACGTGA
This sequence comes from Argiope trifasciata, assembly GCA_026543055.1. Lineage (NCBI taxonomy): Eukaryota > Metazoa > Arthropoda > Arachnida > Araneae > Araneidae > Argiope > Argiope trifasciata. Next base: position 3,107,901 of record JAPMOQ010016150.1, on the reverse strand, counting down.
CTGGATAAAATAAAAGAATGCCGGAAGTTCAAATAAAAAAATTAACATCGCAAAATAAATCTACAGAAATGCAACTTTTAAGCACGTGACTGGATAAAATAATATAAATATAAAATGTGATATTTTCTTTAAAAAATAAATGCAAAGCAAAGGTTTCTACAATCGTTTGCAATATCTATATCATTAACTCAATAAATCTTCTTTATTTACGGTAAACCTGATTGAATTTAGACAGGATATGCATTGAAGTCCCGACTCAATGGCATATTTATGTAATCGTTTGCAATATCTATATCATTAATTTAATACTTTTTTTCCCTTTCTCGCTTTCTTTAAAAAAACATATTTAATATTTTAGCAACATCACCGATTTTTTTTAATATTTTGGAAGCATAATCGATGGTTAAAACTAACTGATTTATAAAATTAAAGAATATTATTAGGAAAAGGTGTACTTTTAGAACTTCCCGTCCATCATCTTAAAGAAAATATTAATTTCAGGTCAATCAATGCCCGGAATTACTTCAAGGCTAATGAATATGTGATTTAATTGAAAATTTTAGAACGCTTTACTCATAGCGAACCAGCTGGTCGCCAAAGGCGGCTAGTTTATAAATATACTAAATTGAATAGATAACATTTAATCAATTCAAAAAATCATCGAATTTTATCTTTGCATATCATAATCTCAAATTTAATTTTTTTTCTCGAATGCAATATTTTCTCTATGTATACTTCGTATACAAGAAATCATTAGCTGAATTATAAAGCTGTGTAGCTTAATTCATTTATCTCTTAAGATATCCTCCAAATGATGAATTATTGGAATCTCTTTCACACTGACTTCGCGCACCTTGATGGTCAGAATATTCACATAAAATGACTATTTCATTAGTCATGACTTACAAAATTGTGAAGTCACAAGTAGACTGTATGCCCTTTAATGAATACTGCTATATATAAACGTAAAATAATCTCTGAAAATTATATACAACGCACACACAAAAGTGTAGCGTAGAACGGCCGTTGTTTATTTTCCAAGAAATTTCCGTTACAACTTTCATGTTGCCATAACATTAATACAAAGATATAGTTTGATTTACATAGCGTCATTCTGGAGCGCGATACCCTTGAAATAGATGGGTTTCTGTGCTTACATACCAATTGGAAAGAAATCTTGGAAAATAAAGCCTTCATCTTATATAGCACTTGTTATTTTGGGGGAACACTGAGTAGTTCTTAAGGCCTTAAGTATATATTCAAGAAAATAACTATTTATCTGTGCACCAATTAATTTTATCTCTATAGGATCTGTCTACTAACGATATGTATGTATGAATTTTCATTAATTTTTACATTTTTAAAATTTTTGATGTCTTATTTTCAATGAAGCACAATTTGAAAATTTTCACCATTTTAACAGTTTTTAAATTGCTGTGCGAAAATCATAGACAAGCATTTAATTTTTAATTATTGATATTAAATTATACTTGATAAGTTTTCATTAATTTACACATAAAACAAGAATTTAGCAAAATAAAGTCTTAGAACTAAACACAGGAATACATCTACTATCCTTTGATAGTCATGTTTCTAATGCTTTAAATTCCATTATCCAGTCTACATTTATTTATTTGTATATCCCGTTTCTCTTTGTTTTTATTACTACCTTATTAATAATAGAACCAATTCATGTTGAAAGGAAGTTCTCCAATTGTATCACTCAAATGTAATTTTTGAATCTAATTTGATTATTTATCAGGAATAAAGAAATTAACTTTTCATCACGGAATAGCAAGTCATGCATTTGGGCGATATGCGAAGTTTCAGATTTCAAAGAAGCTGTTTTGCCATCAGCATTATTTAAATCAAAAGTTTCAAGAAAACATTTTTTTCCTTGTAGTGCCTTGATCGATCTATCTATCTATCTATCTATCTATCTATCTATCTATCTATCTATC
>JAPMOQ010016150.1:3071598-3087892 GCA_026543055.1 Argiope trifasciata | reverse complement strand
TGTTAAGTATGGTTATAAATTAAAAGTTTGTATGAATGTATGTTAAGCTTGGGTGTAAATTAAAAGTTTGTATAGATGTATGATAAGTATGGTTGTATATCAAAAGTTTGTAGGGATGTATATTAAAAGTTTTTATGGATGTATGTTTAAAATTAAAAGCATGGTAAAAGCTGTATGTAGTATGTTTTGGATGTATGCTTTTTTAACTAGGAGTAACATAATGTTTTTAAAATGTTACCCCCTGGAGTACTATTTATAGGCATTTCTTTTAATTTCTATGTATTTCCCTAATACTTCTTTAAAATTGGGTGAATTCAGCTATTTTTAACCTTTTGACAATATCTTACATAAAGCAATATAAATTTTGACAATTCATGTAAATAGCATTGTAAATATAAATTCAAATCTAATGCGATTTCTTCTTGGATTAAGTAAAGATATCATTTCTTTTTTCAAATATGATTTGCCGATAATGATGGAAGTTGAATTTCTCAATTTTTTAAGTTTCAACATTTTTATTTTAATAGCGATATTTATTTTAAAACAAAAAATGATTTAATAATGAGTTTTATCAATAACTTTCGTATCCTTGTAGAAAAATATTTTTTTTTTGCATTATAGTTCATGATATATTTAATATTCATTCAAAATTTTACGTGTTTTTACACTCCTCTAAGAAAATATGCTTAAAATGTTTGTTTTTTTAATTGAAATATAAGAAAACGTTCAGATGACCTAAAAATTTGGTGTCATTATAAAGATATATATTTTTAAATTTTGAGATAATGTGATAATTACTCATGCGCTGCAATGGCTTTGAAAGTTTTTGCCGAAAATCGCCAAAATTTTAATTATCTAAAATTCTAATTAAAATTCAAAACTGTCGCTCCAAGACACGCATTCCCACACTCCACTGAATATATGATTGGTGTCCTGGCACGGGGGTAGCGTGTCTTCCCCGTAATCTGGGCGTCCCGGGTTCGAGTCCCGGTTCGGGCATGGTTGTTCTGTTTCTCTCTGTGAGATATATAATGTGCCCCCCCCCCCTGTAAGAAGGAGTTGTGTAAGCGAATGTGTGTGTCACCTTCATTTGAGCTAGAAGTCAGACTTCTGCCTCCTGGGTGCTCAGGGGTCATTACCCTCTGAACCTACTGCACCTCCTTTCCATGGGAACACGGACACGACATCATCATCACTGAGTATATGAGCCTAGTTTGGTAGCTCCAGGTAAAATGGTATAACCTGAATAATATCAATATATTCACAAAAATATCCATTCATCTTTATTATGAGAAGATTTATTTGTTGATTGTTTACCTCTTCCTTTATTCTGCTTTCAGAAATTATGATTCAGGTATTAAATTGTATTCAGATATTCTCAGAGAAACATGAATGTGATGTATTTGGCAGCATAGTACTTTTTTTAGAATACGTGTTTGTTATTGGTGCCTTCGGTGGTTTAGTGTATGATTTTAATTAAAACTTAACAATAATAACGTTTGATCATTTTATAATTGAGATTAATTCATTTAATATTATTAGAAACTTTCTTCTATTGAAAACTCGAAGCTTCCGCTTGAGATTTTGGTCATTAGAATATTTTAATTATACTAACTTATTATGTACATGTTTCCAGCAAAATATAGAATCCAGCATTCTGTATAATACATTTTATGCAATGTATATAATGCGTAAAACTAACTGGAGATGTATGAAGCGATTCAGATTTCTCAAATTTTCTAATCATTCTATAGAAAGTCAAATGAGAAACCAGTAAAGTATGAAATATATTCGTTTCCAATATCGAATGGCTCAAATTTTTTCAACAGAAATTAATTATATATTTTGCTGAATGTAAGTATTTTGTAGTATTAGAGAAGGGGCTGTAGTGGTAAGTTCATAAATCAGATAACAACTTTCGGACACGAATGTACAGCGGTTATGTTATACGGCTACGGACTCTGTGGTGCCGAGTTCGAACCTCAAGAATGCACACTGGTGACCCTGGTTCTGAACTAACAAACACAATCTCAGTGGCACCCTACGGGTGGCAAAAGTGACCATAACTCTTGGTGAGATTAAAAAGTTCATCGTCCGCCATAACGGCGTGATAACATCGTTCGTCTCAAATCCAACTCATTGGAGGAGGAGTAATGTGGTGGTAAGTTCATAGGCCAAATAACAACTTTTGGACACCAGTGTACACTTTGGTCTAGGGGTTATGTTACGAGGCTACGGATCCAATGGTTTCGAGTTCAAATCTAAAAGAATGCCTATTGGTGACTCTGGTTCTGTATTTGCAAACGCAATCTTCGTGACGCTTTCTATTGGTAGCAAAAGCCGCTATAACACTTGGCGAGACAAAAACGTTTGTCGCTCGCAATGATGCTTAGCACGATTGAAACGTTCCTCTCCAGCCAAAAACATTTGGTGAGATAACATCGTTCGTCTCACATACAACTCTTTGGCGGGGGAGTAATGTGGTGGTAAGTTCATAAGCCAGATTAATAACTTCCGGTATATAGACAAAGAAAAAAAATCGCATTTATTCTTTGGGAATTGCTGTGGGTGTGCTTATTCCATGCGTCGACAAAGAGCGAGGTGATTTGGTCAATCTATTGAGAGTTGTAAAAGTGTCTCAGAGGAGGTTCCTCATTGACTTTGCTCTTCTGAAGGAATTTTAAAACATAAGTGAGATCATGAATCACTTTATACCCTAAGAACATGTTTAGTACAGAAAATATTTATGATTACACAATTCTTCTCTAGTCAGTTACATTCGCTCAATCCTGTGGAATAATAAGGATTCGAAAAATCTATGTCTTAAACAGAGAGCCAAAATGCGAATTAAGGTAAAATGTAATTCAAAATATCATTCAAGTTTTCCAAGTTACAACAAATTGGTTAATTTTATTTCGTTATTTTTAAATGAAACTTTGTTTCCCTTAATAAGAAATGCCTGAATTTTGTTTTGCACAACTTTCATTTTTCTTTACGTATTTTGAATAAATATTTCTAATGGCACTCTCATAATTATATTTGTATCCCAAAATAACATTTGTATCTCATTTTATAATTTATATTAAAGGAAGACAAAAAGGTACTTAAATAAATTATTTTCGTAAACATCAATCAGAACCAAACAGAAACGAAAGCAAGTTTCGGTCCTTTCTTTCTTTTTCCTACTTTGGTAGTTATAATCATGCAATGTTAACTTATGGAAGATGCACGTAATTTGCATAACATATTTGTTTAGAAAACGATGAAATATTAGCCTTAACTAAACTGCTGACAAATGATATTGCTTTATCAACTTAAAATGCCTAACGACATTATTACAATATCTTTCCAACGTTGGACATTATTCAGAATATCGTATAATATCCTACAGATATCGTGCAATATTTTGTGGTAATAAATTAGACGGGCAGTTTACAGACCACCTGGACTTTATGTATTCCGAGTAAAAGATATACAGCCCTAAATATTAGCCCTAATTAACCTGATGGTAAATGATATTGCTTTATGAACTTAAAATACCTAACGACATTATTAAAATATCTTCCAAACGTTGAACATTACTCAGAATATCGAATAATACCCTAAAGATATCGTATATCTTATGGTAATAAATTAAGCGGTCAGTTTACAGACCACCTGGACTTTATGTATTCCCAAAAAAAAGATACATAATTTCAGAACACACACGACACCAATCTTAAATGAAGTTCTAAGATCAACATGGCAGCTTTCGATTTTCTTTTACACAGAAAAGAAATAGCCCGAAAAAAGGACTTAGAGGTGTTACTCGTCACACCAGAGTCGACAAAACACTTTACGTGATTAAAGAACAAACCAGAAATCTAAGAGATAGGTTTTTAAAAAGGAAAAACCTCCGCCGAAAACGCCAGAGAGAAAACGCACGGAAATTACAGCTCTCATAGGCTTGCGTGACAGCGCAAGGGCGGGAACCAGGGTTTCCGACGTGTCGTGGGCAACGTCAAACGTGCGAATTCACGACGGGTTTCGAACTTTGCGTGCGCGTGGCCTCTGGTGCAATATTAATAATTCGAACAGCTCTTTCTGCCATTTTTGTTCTGTTTTGTTGCCATTTTATTTTACCTAAAAGAAAACCGTTGGTGCTGTATCCCTTTCCATTTCCTTTTCTGTTCGGTTTATTTGTTATTTTTCGTCGCCATTTTATTTTACTTGGCGATTCTTCTTTTTTTTTTGTTTCTTTTTGATTTTTCTAGGCCGATACATGGTTTTCGCAAATGCGTGTGTGTATATATACACACACAGAGAGAGAGAGAGAAGAAAACTGTGTGTAGTAGGAAAGGTTTTTTTCCAGTCAATTATACATAAGTCGCCGTGGTGGCACGCAAACGGCTTTAATTGAGATGTTGTGTTTTGTTTTCTTTTTTTTTTTTCACTTTTAGTTTCGGTCGTGTGGCAACGGCTCGAAAGACGTTCCGCGAAAATCGTGGACGTAATGGCTCCGAAATACCTTTTAGGCTTAATCAGTTGAATATTAAGTTACGTCGGACAGCATAGAGGAGCAACGTTACGTTCCGGATTTACATGAAATTGCTTTTGACATGTAATCTTGGGAATTAAATAAGAAGGAATTGACATGTATACTGCTTACTTTCCAGCTTGGGACAAGTCTATTTGTGTAGACTTGGGGGGTTATAATTACATTTCTTTTCTTCATACTCCATCATTAGCTTCCTGTCCTTCATTTTTCTTTCTTTCTGAGCAAAGGATTTAAGATTACGTTCCTTACTTTGCGTTTAATATTTCATAGGGTTTGGCGGCACACAAAAAGTGAGATAAACTATAATTATTTTTGAAAACGGACTCTTTTTAAGGTTGAACTAGTACGATAATTATTAAGTCTTCTGATTTTATACCTATTTCATTTCCTTTTGTAGAAACAGACTCTGGTACATTGGCATTTAGTAATGACAAGGAGTCGAATTTTAGACTTCCATGAGTTTGAAAAATGTATTCTCGAATTCGTGCACTCTATAATTTCAGTGTTAAAGATTGCATGTAATGTTTTTCTAAAGATGTAACATTATTTTTTATTTTGTACAGTTTTGAAGTTGCATTTAGATAAAGTATTCAGTGCAAATAATAATTATTATTCAGAGTTATTGTAACACGATAATGCTTTTCTAAATATAGGGCAATTCAAAATGAATATATTGCTTACAGGCGGCTGTAACTATTTAATGAAAAATAACTTATCGATAACTCAATACGTCGAAGAAATTTCAAATTTTTTATACATACGTCATAGATGTTCTATGTGACTTCCCTTCGTCATTTGGACAATATCTAAACAGTAGTCCATTTCACGCCATGCATTCTGAAGCATATCTGCAGTCACCAATGCAAGCGAATTACAAATGCATGCTTTGAATTCTTCAATTGTTTGGAGCATGGAAAGCAAAGCACGCATTGGTAATACACTTGCATTGGTGACTGTAGACATGCTTCGGAATGCATGGCGTGAAATGGACTACTGTTTAGATATTGTCCAAATGACGAAGGGAAGTCACATAGAACATCTATGACGTATGTATAAAAAATTTTGAAATTTCTTCGACGTATTATTTTATCCATAAATTCTTTTTCATCAAATAGTTATAGCCGCCTGTAAGCCCTATATTCATTTTGAATTACCCTGTATATAGCATTATTATTTTCGTTTCGTATCTTTTTAGAGTTATAATTGATGTAGAAGAAATTACTAAATCCATGAAAAAAAACAATGTAAGAATATAAAAAGAAAAAAAAACCAAAAAAAATAATAAAATATTTATTATCGTGTGAGAACATAATATTGTTTTGATTTGATGTTTTTGAAGCCTCAAAATACGTAGGGAACAGACTGACGATTTATCGTTTTTGAAGCATCCTTTTTTAGCTTTTAGGGTCATTCGAAAAAAATGCAGAAGGCTGTCACATTTGGCAATCTATCGCCAAGTAAAGTTACGACTTGATTTCCAAATTAATAACTGTCTGAACTCTTGCGAATTGTCATTAGCCAGTTTAAACCGGTTTGAAACAATCACAAGACTCTCAGATTACGCAAGAGTCAATATTTTGAAAAACGATGATTTTTTTATCTCAAAATAGAAGGATCTCCAAAACATATGTCAGTTAGAAAACATATTTGTCAGTTAGAAAAATTAAAAATGAAAGTTTAAAAAAATTGCCATTATGTATATATAATATATATATCAACCATAAAAGCAATAAAAAAAACTTCCAGAATTCATCAAAAATTAAATTATTTTGGGAAACCGAAACTAAAAACTATTTTGGAAACAAATTATGTCGGAATAGAAATTAACTTATATATATATAAAGAGAGGCCGATAAAGAAGTCTTGATTGTTTGAAACCGGTTTTAACTGGTTAATGAATTAATTAAAGACAAATAATGACTTCGCGTTCATAGATTTCATTTTTCGAGTTTTTCTTATTTTATGTCTTAATAGATCCACATCAACTCTGAGAACATACTCTCTGGTTTAAACCTTTGTTTGAGCTTTTCCAATATTGTTTCCCTTCATCCAAAACAAATCTTTTCAATTTTGTCTAAATATTAATAAGGGTCCGGAATTGCAATTAATTTTCTCTCGGTGGTTGCAGACATGGCATGATAGTCGGCTAATTTATTACCTGGAACACCGTCATGTGTTTTCATCTAGGGCAAATCTACTAACCCTTCCACCTTGATCGTATTTAATTTAATATCATTAATAAATTTCGAATTGCATTTCTTTATTATTAAAATTTCAATTGATGAAATATTTAATGCTTCTGGGCATTTTTAACATTTTATTTAGATTGTTAGTTTCCTATTCTCTAAAGGTTCGTGTTTCACCATGGTGAGATCAATAATCAGTCCACAGAGGTAAAACTCACAAAAAATGTTCATGCAATTGTAATCATCTTGTTATCAAACTTGTAATCACCAATTCCAAAGCCGAGATTTTACCACCTGGCAACCACAACCCAGTGGCTGTTTCAAAAAACAGAAGTCAATTCAATTGCTATCTTTACCACCCGGAAGATGAATAAAAACAGAGAAAAAACAAAAAACACGCCTATTTGAAACAATCAGCTGCTCTTATAGAGTAAGTAGTACTTTTTTCCCCAACCATATATTTATTTTCTGAAGTTGATGTTTGGAAACAAGCGTTAGGTGTCAGTTGCTCTGAGATCAACCTTGATTCGATAAAAATTAGCTAATGTAGAAATGAAAGTGAAAGAATCAATCAAATAGGTATATTATTATAACAAAAAATATGAGAGTAACTGGTGTTGTGTGAAATCATGTCTTTAGGAAATCGATATTTAATTCATAAGTATTAAACTAATCGTTAATTGATTTATTTAAAGCTAAAACTGCATTTACATGACAAAAATCCAAAAATGCCCGCTTAAAAAAATCGAGAACCAAAAAAAAATACAGCAAAATATTAACGTATAAGAAATACTACAATATAAAAAAAGTGACATTCCATGATGTTAGAAACATGGTATCATTTCTACTTTAATGGCCAATGATTAAGTATACAAGAAAGGCTATTTAGTCTTTCAAAAATATTATATTCAGTTCAAGCTCAAATTAAAAAAAATATACACATATTCTGTAGTGTTTGTTTTTCTTAGTATGATAAATTTGTACTAATAGTTTTTCCAATACTTCCTAGGCTTACAATTCTATAAAATATTTGGAAGCACGAAACAGATATTTTAAGTTTGTCTGTTCTATTAGCAAATAAATTAAATTTAATACGTCGCTAATTTTTTTCATCGTTTCTTCCATCATTCTTTATTTTTAAAAAATACCATCAGCAGTGATGATCTAGCAAATCCAAATATGCCAAAGTCATCTACCAAAATTAATCGGATGGTGCAAGAAAAACATTTAATATGTTTTGTTATAGAGTTGCTGAATTTGGAAACTATTCTACTTAGCTCGGAATATTTCCTTTCTTGACCATGTGTCTTAATTTCTTAATGTTTAATGTATTCACTTAACTTTCATTTATGTTTTTTGTATAGAATAAAATAAAAGTCATTTAATAAAATCAGTATTGCCAGTATCAGCATCAGCGATTGTTGCACGTACAAATTAAAATGAGTGAAACCTACAAATCAAAAGCAGAAGAAAAAAAATATTCTTCGGAATTGATGTACAAAAGAATAATTCCTAACCTGAAGATTTTAAGGAATCATGTTTTAGGCCGACCTGTGTTTGAAAATCACCTTTATGGAAAATGTTCACCTGTCTATCTGTCTGTGACGAAACTGAATTCAAACTGCTTTGAACACAGTGGCTGAAATTTAGTATACGTTCTTTGCACCAAATTTGCAGATGACTATCCAAATTTGAGATCAAAATTCGCTCAGTAGAAGTCCACCTGTCCTGCTTTTCGAATATATGTTACCATGATAACTGCAAAATGAAGACAGATAGACAGATAAAATTTGGTACTCAATTTTAATATCTATAGTATAAATGCCTACCAAACGTTAATCGAAATCAAGCAAGTGGTTGAATATCTGCCTATCTATTTCAGAAACATGTAAATGCGATAACTCAAAAACAGAATGACTTTATGTGTGTCAAATTTAATACGTGATATTGTGAATTCATGTGCAGTTTTATGCCAAATTTTGGTTTCAATTGCTCGGAAAGAACTAGCTTGAGATTTACCAAATGATGCGATTTGTGGATACTTTTGAATGAATCCCAAGGATAAAGAGCCAAAACATTTGCCAAGTGTTATATTATTCACGATAGACTCAGTAAAATATTAAATTCATGTTGAAGGTTAATACTTCGTAACCATGATTGGCCAATGATATGAAAGACATTTACTGGGAAATTCTTCAGCAATCCTTATTTGAGAATATGAGAGAAATTTTTGAGGAGACCATTCCTTTGGCTTAAACATTAATTTTGATGCAGGCAAAAACAAGCGATTGGATATATTTGTTGGCTCAAAAAAATTCTTTTGAAATTTTTTACAAAAATGAAAATATTGTATTGGTCTATACCTCAAATTAAATTATAAAAATTTGTTAAAAATAGAGAAATGTAAAAATAGTATAATTAAAATTGCGTTTTTTTCCAAAGTGTAAAAAGATACAAAAATAATTTTCGTGAAGTAATATTTCTATAACGGTGAACTGAAATTCTCCCATTTACTTAGTTTCAAATCCATTTATTTCTAAATTGACTTTTGAAGTTTAAAATATGGGCAAGAATCCTCCATCTTGCCTTGTAAAGTAAAACAAGTACAAGACAAGACAAAGTATTAAAACAAGTACAAGACAAGATAAAGGATTAATATTACAAGGCAAATTAAAAAATTAAATTTTGTACTAGACAAAACAAAGTATTAAAACAAGTACAAGACAAGATAAAGGATTAATATTACAAGGCAAATTAAAAAATTAAATTTTGTACTAGACAAGATAAAGGATTAAAACAAGTGCAAGACAAGTACTTCAGCCAAATTTGTACAAGATCCTACAAAAAATTGTACATTTGTATTAAAGATCAACAACAAAAGCAAACAATGGTCTTTATATGTGTAGTTCCCTCTTGTTTTTATCTACTACATTTTATTTCTTTCATTTTTTTGTATTTTATGTCACCATCATGCATTTTTTCGTGATAGAATGACAGATAGAAGCAAGGGAATATACAATAAGACATTTTGATTCAGAGGCAAATTATAAAAAGCATCAGTTCATAACTCTAGACACGAACAATATTCTTACTAGAAAAAGCTATAATTATTCATTTTACCGAAATTTTTATCACCCATACCTACAAACTCCATTAACCAATAAATAAATAAATAAGAACTGGGAAAACCATGACAAAAGAAATTCTCACAGAGTAATAAACTCCCGAATTTTATACCCACATCATCCCGAACTACAAAGAGAATAATCCTATTTTATTTTATCACTTTCTCTTTCCGGGCAACACGACCCATTCTTTCATCCCGTAATGCCCCAATACAATCAAAGTTCAGTTCATAATTCTGCCCCAACACGATGTTGGCGGTCATTTTCTTGGGTCCACCGATCCGCTTATAATACACTTTCGAGCCAAATGTTCCCGAGAACACATGGTCAGAACTCCGCAACATCGTATCAAAATTTCCTGACTCCCATCCCCGCCCCTATTCTACCACCCACCCACCTCTGATTTAAAGCCCCCTCAGGCTAAATTGAATTTTACGTCACGGACCACGCGTTTGCAATCTTCTGCCAGCCCTGGTCATTCTCCAACACGTTTGACCACTTCATAAGCCCTCCGAAAATTTAACACCGTCATCGAATCCGCGTTCACTGAATCGAGAAATGATTAATCCCAGTCTGCCCCCCCCCCCACTCTTTCCATCTAGCGCAACTAAGCCCTTTGCCCCCCTACATGGTTTGCTACGCCCGGAGATAGTATATTCCCCTGCTGCAGCTAGAGCGCGCGGAAGAATACATGCTATGATAATATGTTTGCAGCCTTCAAGCTATATACGCGGTTGGTTGAAGGCTGATTTTAGTGGAATTGGTGTTAAATTTTGGTTGGTACATATTTTGGGGCGCGTATTTTCCGCAGGCCACAAACATACTCTCGGAATTTTACTTAATTTTATCGAGGGGTTAAGGTGTATGGGGCGTAAAAATAGTTTATGTGATTGGTGGGATATGATGTTTGTAAATTCTAGTCGATGTTGTGGCTTTAAAAGTATTTTTATAAATGATATTTGATGACTCTATATTTTTATATATTTTACAGTTATAATATCTACAAGAAATTTCTTTATTCTCTGTAAGAAAATGGTAAAAGAGTAGTGAAAATTTTAAATTTAGTTTTATTTCATACAGCATTTACAATTCCTTATGTTTCCCACCACCAATATTCAGAGAATGCTGAGTTTAATTACATTAGCATTACATTTTGAAAACGAGATTAAGACTATTATGTAATGAGACTCATAAATTTGAGCCCCGTTTAGATGACTCGGATGACAACTGAGGTAGTATTCTCTTAGTATAGACAATGTAATGGTGCATTGCCATTTAAATTTCATTCAAGGTCATAAAAGGACTACACCAATGTCTTACGAACATGAGATGGCTCACACATGTAAAGGGTGTCCCAAAATTAATGCAGGATTTGAATTTACCACTTCTCTTGGAGTATCTAGTTGAAAAATCTATTAAAAAAGCATTTGACAGCTTATAGTTTAACATTAGCAAAAATGGAACGTGTTAATGAAACGTATTAATAAAACGAACAACAACGTGTTAATGAAGTTTGAATTTATTTGATTCAAAATGTATTTCTTATTTAAAAATACAGTTTTTATTGTTATATTTTTATTGAATCGTAACGCAGGATAAGGCTATGTATGGAGCAATACATAGCACAATAGACTTTCATAGATTTGTTATGTACAGCCTTGACTTTCTAGGATGAGCCGCCTATCTACCCTTTATCCCAAGTCAGTAATATTCAGAGAATGCAGAGTAATTTACCTTATATCCTATATCAGTAATATTCAGAGAATTCAGTCTAGAGTTGCTTTCCAACGGGACGTTAAAATAACTAAACTAAACTAAACCAATCAGAGAATGCGGTTATTTACCCTATATCTCCCATCAGTAATATTCCGAGAATGTAGAGTTATTTAGATTAACATCTAGTTCAGAAAATAATACTAAACTATTTTAGAACATAAATTTTAGTCACAGTTAGCTGACGGGAACGGCACCTGTGGTACGGTAGCACTCCATTTTTCTTAACTTTTGCACTACACCAATGACTGAAAGCTTGGTCAGGTTTAATTTAAGTGTCAGGTTTGCATATACGATCTGTTTAGGATAGAATCGGGTGTTGAATCTTCAGATTTCAAAACCCAAGATCTTGCTATAAGTCCATTGTAGCTTAAGGGAATACAAAAGAGGATAGAAAGTAAACCGGAAGAGTGTTAATTTGTTTAAGTATACTAAAAAGTTGTGGGGAAATCACTGCCACCGTTTAATTCCTTATAATGTCAGAAGAATTTAAGAAAGATTTGCGGTTGGCAATAAAAATAATAATTCGTTAACCGTTATCTCATTTTTAAACTAAGAATTACCAAATTTTGAACAACAACCTTGACTAATCTAATCGTAATTCCCTTGTCTGGCGCGCGTATGTTTTTCTTTTTGTTCTTACAACAAATGGCAATAACGATTGCCACGGCAGCTGAAATCAGCATTTGCTTTACCATTTCGAAAATTATTACTATAAACAAAAGACGGTTACAGCATTCAGCCGTTTTATTTTGAACTAATGATTTACATATTCTCTCAGTTCTGACAAAGTAAATATTTCCCCTTAATTATGAAAACTTACTTTCGCATTGAATGTTTAGTTTTAGCAGAGACAAATCTATCAAATGACTGGAAAAATTGGCATAAATTACCAATTGCGATAACTAGCATTTTATTGTTATGGGAACATTTTCTGAATTCTGAAAGAAATGAAAATCTATGTCGATAATCAATTTAAATAAACCGGGTGATCCAAGAGTCAGGATGAAATTTAAAAATGAATAATTCAAAAACGAATAAAGATAAAAAGATGTGGTGTTCACTAAACTGAGAGAAAAAAAGGCGGATTTTGTATGGCGTCGAAACAAAAATAGTTCTTTTGGTGGCCTGCAGATGGCATTGTTGGATCTCTGATATAGGATTATGCAAAGAAACAAATGATATAAAAAGGAGCAACTGCATCAGGTAATGTTAGTCGAAGCTAATATGCATCGAAATGTTGTCCATAGTTGAGAAATCCCTCTTAGGTAAACTGTATTATAAGAATTCTGAAACTGCCTCTGCGGTATTGCGAACATATCACTATATGAAGGGTATGCAAGATAGCAAAGGACCAATAAGACCTTCTGCATTGAGCAAAATGATGAAGAAATTAGAAGCTCCAGGTTCTCTCGCGTCGTTTCCAAGAAGTGGATGTTCCTCAGCAGCCGCTGCTGTTGCCTCGACAGTAAAGCAAACTGTACAATCCATTTCAGCGATTTCTGCACATAGGAGAGTGCAGTGCTAGAGAAATTTCGAGGCAGGCAGGAATGTCATACGGAAGAGTCTAGTGAGTACTACCAATAACTCTGAAACGATATCCCTACAATTTGCAACATAACCAAGAACTGAAGCCTCCTGACTTCGACTCCCGCCATGATTTTGTGAATTCGGTATTCAATAAGATGGAAGCGTAGCGCTACTGGCTTCACACCGTGCTTTGGACAGATGAAGCGCATTTCACACTCTCTGGTGCCGTTAATACCCGCAATTGTCGAGAGTGGACCACAGAAAATCCGGTTGCATTTGTTGTTGGTTTCACTGTTAGATTCATACTTGGTCCATTTTTTTTCGAAGAAGTCACACGGGCGTGTTTAAAACAGTTTCTGTCACTGGTCAGCCATACTCAGTACTGTTACAGAACAACATTATTCCTGAAATGCAAGCGTCAGAGGCACTCCACACAGTCACTTTTATGTAAGATGGAGCACCACCTTATATTGCTCTACTTGTGTAACGCCTACTAAGTTCACCATTTGGGAAAATCACATTATCAATCGATACTTAATCACGCATGGCCTCCAAGATCACTCAACCTGAGACCCTGTGACATTTGGTTATGGTGTTCTTGAAACGAAAATGTACCGAGACCAATAGGCAGCACTAGAAGCACAGAAAGATGCCATCCGCCAAAATGTGTTTGCCATAACGCAAGAAATGCTACTAATTGGTGTGAATGGTGTGGTGACTCGTCTCACAGCTGTACATGATGGACAGCACATTGAACATTTAACTAATTAACTGTAATTAAGATGACTTGAATGTTATCAACATTTTTTCATTTGTAAATAGCCTTTTGGTGAAATAAAAAATCATAGCTCTATCTGTTAATCACCAATAGAACTATTTTTGTTTTGCTACCATAGAAAAACCGGTTCATTTCCATCCGTTTAATGCAAACCATATCTTTTATCTTTAGTCGTTTTTCAATCATTCATTTTTAAAGTTCGTCCTGACTTTAGATCACTCCGTATATAGAAAATTACATAATTTTTTTATTAAAAAGGATTAAAGGCTTTTCGAAGGTGAGTTCAGAATTTATTTGTATTTGTATTTTATTATTATTTGTATTTATAGCTGTTATTTTATATTTTATCTTTATTTGTGTTTATCATGTCCTTACAAATTTTGAAATGAATTCAATGAAAGATGAGTTGATTCCAAACTGTCAGATATTTTGTGTTGAAAGGAGCTCTCATCCATTCTACTAACAGGAGTATTTATCAATTTATAATTATATGTTATATATTCTATTATAAAAATATAAATTATGATATTTTATAAAATATGACCAGCTTTTACAGTATTTTATAAAACATTAACAGTTAATAGAATAATTATAATAATTATATAATTAAATATTCTATCAGATTACGATCATGATACAATTAGGGATTCTATGACATAAGTGAATTACGAATATATATGTATATCAAAACTACAACAAAGAATCAAAACTACAACAAGAAGAAAAAGAATTCTTTTTCGATTGGTTGTAGTTCTGATTCGGTTGTGTTCCCTTTTTCCTTGTCTTATTTCGTTAATTAATTTAAATTCATTTGTATTTTAGTTGTGGCTGCATTTGCGCTCACTAAATACTATGATTGATTTTTTTTTAAATTTTAAATTTTAAACTTGTTTGAATCCGAAATAATTTTTAGTTTCGATTCCAATTTTAGTTTCGTTTCCGTAATTAGTTTCGTTTTTGTTTTATTAATTATATTAATTTAGATTTGTTTCATTAATAGGTTCTATTTCATTTACTTTCATTTTGTGAACTTTTAGATTTTAATTCCGAATTAAAATGTAATTTCGATTTCGACCTAATTAGTTTCGTTTTAATTTTTGTTGACTCAGGAAATGGGTTTTAATTATTTTAATGCTTTTATGGTTGAATATAATTGCAGCTTTTAATTAATCATAGAATTTCATTATTTTTCTAATCAGATTTATATTACTGTAATAATTGAATTTAATATTCCTTTTGCTGATTCATTACGCCACAGTTTAAAATATAGTTTGAAATAAATAGAAAACAAAGACAATGAACATAACATACAGTCGTAACACTTTCAAAACAGAAATTATATATACCTATTTTTTAAAGAATCAGAGATTATTAATATAAATCTTTGCCATATATGCACATTTCTGTGCATAATAAGCATGATATTTATTAATAATAATATTTGCCGATATACGATACGAAATGAAATTGGGGTAACAAGAATTTTAATAAAAGATTATGTAAAAGATTCATATTCATATGCGAAATATATAATACAGTATTGTGGATTTATTCCATAAAAATATATTGAGAACATTCCCATTCATTTAATATCTGAGCAAAGTTAAACAAACTTTCTTTTCGTTAGAAAAATAAAAAATAGCGATTTCAGCATTGCTATTGCGAAACTTATACAAATCAATACTTCCTACAATTCTCCAAAACTAAAAGTATGTCTTTTGTAAAACGATATAGAATTTCGAAATAATCAGAAACGGAAATAAATAAAGTGAAACCATTATTTTCCGAAATCGAAAATTATTTCGTTTTAAAAAGAAATTAAGGAAAACTACTCAGATTTCGTCATCTTAAGTGTCTTCAAAAGACGATTGCAAAATACTGAAAGCAATAGTATTTCAAAAGAAAAATATAGCCATATGGATTTGAAAGACAGAACGAGAACTTCTTGAGTTTCCAAGTTTTATTAAAAGAATTGGCGATTGAAGAACTAAATAACTTTTTCTGCATTCCAATTTTTTTCCCCTTCAGATATCATGAAATCCGAGATGCCTCGATTTCAGTAATAGCAATTACATTTTGTATTTGATTCGCGGAATTAAATTTTTGGTTGCATATTTTTTGGATGGGAATTTATTAAGAAATGCGGAATAGTTTGTTGTTATATATTTTCTGTTTAAATTTAAGAAAAATATTCGAATTTAATTATATTTTTCTGCATTCAACTTCACTTACATGCTTTTTTCAAGCTAGTAAAAACTTTTCATGTCAATATTACACGCTAGTAAAATTGACATTAAAAGCAAATGCTGAAAAAAATATAACAACAGTTATGTTGAATTCAACTAAGTAATTGTTATTGGTTTAA
>JAPMOQ010016150.1:3026090-3071498 GCA_026543055.1 Argiope trifasciata | reverse complement strand
ATATATATATATATATATATACACACACACACACTGATGGAAAAAAAATCCCAACACTAGGAAGGAGCTGTGCTAGATAAACGAAATTTGGTAGGCGTGTTTATACACCTGAAAGATGACTCCGATTCAAATTTCGAGCTACGCGCGTAAGTGTGGCGCTAGTAGCGACACTATGAACATGCAAATGAGGTTTGCTTTAAATAAGCACTGTAAGGTTCGTGATCGTTATTTACAGTTGAAATTTGACGTAGAGGGTAAATGTTAGTCAAGGATGCCTTTGAGAAGACGAAGAAGCCATTATCAACAGCTCACTGAGTTTGAACGAGGTCGTGTTGTAGGGCTACGAGAAGGTGGGTTTCCTTTCCGCGATATTGCTGAAAGACTTGGCAGGAATGTATCCACTGTGCAGGAGTATTGACGGCAGTGGTCAAGGGAAGGTACTGCCTCAAGAAGACCATGTTCCGGGCGGCCACGTGGTACTACTGAGAGGGAAGACCGTCGTATTCGGCGTATGGCTGTGGCTAATCGTACTGCGTCTGCAGCTGAAATTCGAGCTGCAGTTGGCACCGCAATGAGACAATGAACTGTTACAAATCGGTTACTTCAAGGACAGCTCCGAGCCAGATGCCCTGTACAATGCATTCTACTGACTCCAAACCACTGCCGTTTTCGACGTGAGTAGTGTCAAGCTAGAGCTCATTGAAGGACGGAGTGGAGATCTGTTGTATTTTCTGATGAAAGCCGGTTCTGATTTGGTCGCAGTGATAGCCGTTAGTTGGTTAGAAGGAGGCCAGGTGAACGCCTGCTAGTGACATGTCTGCGGCCTAGACACACAGGGCCTACTCCTGGAGTTATGGTTTGCGGAGCAATTTCGTATGACAGCAGGAGCACTCTCGTGATTATCCCAGGCACCCTGACTGCAAATTTGTACGTCAGTCTAGTGATGCAACCTGTTGTGCTGCCATTCATGAACAGCATTCAAGGGGTGTTTTCCAACAGGATAATGCTCACCCTCATGCCGCTGTTGTAACCCAACATGCTCTACAGAGTATCGACATGTTGCCTCGGCCTGCTAGATCACCAGATCTTTCTCCAATCGAGCACGTATGGGCATCATTGGACGACAACTCCAGCGTCATCCACAGCCAGCATTAACCATCCCTGCATTGACCGTCCAAGTGCAACAGACATGGAATTCCATCCCACAAACTGATATCCGACACCTGTACGACACAATGCATGCACGTTTGCATGCTTGCATTCAAAATTCTGGCGGTTACACCGGTTACTAATGTACCAACATTTCACATTTGAAATGGCTATACCTGTGATCTTGAAACTTTAATCAATTAAATATGTTACCTAGACAAATGTATTCCTAAAATTTCATTATTGTACAATAATTTTTTCTTGGGGTTGGGATTTTTTTCCATCAGTGTATATATATATATATATATGTTGTAGAGTCTGGTTTTTAGAAAACATTGTAAGATTTTTAAGAACTAGTAGCTGAACAGAAAGTAGTTTTGTGAGCGCAATAATTATAGGAATTTCAGTTCATGATTAATAATTATTATAAAATATTAACTTCTTATTCAATTTTCACTATATTTTTCTTACAACTGGCCATTATTATAGTATGAAGTTGGTAAACAGTAATTTCAAAACAGGGTTATTCTTCGGCTCGCGAATTCTAATCCATAGAAAAGGCCTTCTAAGTACTTTTTGAAACAAAACACCACATTATATTCTCAACAAAGCTCTAATTATTCAAAAAAAAAAAAAGTTAATAGACCCAAATTTTTTTCCAGTTATGTGCTGTTACGTATATAAAGAAATTCAAATATTTCCCTCAAATTTATATAAGTAACCAACCATAAAACTATTAAATAATTAAATCCAATTTCCAGAATTTATCAAAAACTAAATTATTTCGGAAAACTGAAACTAAAAAATATTTGGGAAACGAAACAAATTATATCGGAATTCAAATTGAAATTTAATTCGGAATTAAATTACAAAAAGTAAACAAATATAAAAGTTAAATGAAATAAAACCTATGTAAGAAACAAATTAAATTAAAATAATTTAGGAAACGAAATTAATTACGGAAACGAAACTAAAAATTATTTCGGATTTGAAAAAGACTAAAATTTAAAAATGAAAATAACTATCATTGTACTTAGTGAGTGCTAAGGCAGGTAGTACAGGCAACGTGTCTTGATGGCCAAGCAATAATAAGTCCAGATGATACTTTAGAATTTAATGGATGATAATGAAGTTAGATTAATGATGAACAAATGGTGATGACTAATTTACAGGATGGAATGGATCATCAAGTTCGTCTTTTAACAATAAGTCGTCATTTCGTCTTCCGTCTTTACACATACGTACTCGGTTGTTTTTGAAAGTCATAATCATGCCTCGTCCAAACATGAACTGCGTTTGGCTCACGTTTTTTCCACCAGAGGACAGCTTAGTGGCGGGAAAGGAGGTCACAGGCGACGCTCAATGGCGAGAAGAGATATACATGGCACCACACACACACACGCTTCTGTTTTAACAATTTATTCTTGATCTAAGTACTATAGCCTAATATTTCACAGCTCATTTTCTTGGGCTAATAAAATGAGTTGCCAATGCCTGAAACTGTTTATTCTACACTGTTTCTTTTAGATAATATATTTTTATGGCAACATTGAAAATCGTTTTTAGCGTCCTCTTCACTTTTTTCGATAACATATTTGCGTGTGAATTTAAAAACTTTTTTTTGATAGTCGATTCGAGGATTTAAATCAAATATAATTACTATGTATTTGTTTCTCTGTCAAAGTAAAATTTGACTGAAGTTTCTGGGAATGTAATATTATAATCAATTTTTCATCCGCTTCACGGTGTGTTTGTGTTTTGAAATGCCGTACATTTGTATGCTTTATATTTTTATGTAGTATTGCAACATTTTTTGAGATTAAATAGACAATTAATCATTGTGTTTAGTTATAAACTGATTCCAAAAAGTTGCGCCATGTTATAGGAAACTTGAAAATAAAATAGTTTTCAAAAGTTATTCGAAAGCTGTTGATTTATATTAATCGATTATTAATTCATGATTTTTAAGCAAAAGAAAAAAATAAAAACCGCTTAAATCCGCTTTTTAATGTGCGAATGAAATTAACTTTTATAAATTGTTGTTGTGAAATACAATAACAAGACGTCTTCTTTGAAACTGATAACATCATATGAAAAAAAAATTTCTGCCGACAAGCAAAGAAGAAAAGGTTGATTCCTTTACATCTAAATTACTATCTAGTATCATAAATGGTTGATGTTCGAAACAATTAAAGCTATAGCTTCAAAGTTCCTTTTATCCCTTAACTTTTAAAATATTGCAGTTATTAAAAAAGTTCTTCGTATTAATCAGGCCCTGTATATCTTTTGATTGAAGGGTTTGCGTTCTAAGCACGATAGTAGGTGAAAACTGAAGTAATGTTTTCGAAGTCTTGTCATGAGAACCATTATAATAGGTATGCTTTTGAAATTTACCCTAATAACACTAAATAAAATTTTCTTTTTAAAATATTGTAAATTAAGCAAACAGCTAATTATTTAAAATTCAAAATAATATTAAATTCATAAAACTATAATTAAATTTATTTTTTAAGTAAATGAATTGCATAATTTTGTGTACTATAAAATGTACCTAATTATGCTTCAGACAATTAATTAGTTTTATTGATAAGTTTTTTATATTTCCAAACGATAAATAAATTTAAAAAAATTGTATATTTGGTAATGACCGCAAGGTAAGCAAAACTTATTTATTTTGGACCATAAATGTCCTTTCAAGATTGCTCATGGAAATATTTCATGTTGAATTAGCGTCATTTTAATGCAAACGGGATCTCAAAAATAAGATTAATATGATATAAATTATGTACGAAATACAATATGATTTCTACATCAACAAATATATGTTGGTTAACTTTAAAAAATGAATTAATTCAGAAATCAGGTTATAATATTTGAAATTTTATTTAGTTGAAAACTAAAAATGTAATTATTTCTATAATTGGGATTTTTTTTTCGATAACATACAGGAATTAATGTATCGGAGATACATTAGTATATGTATATTATAGAATACGAACGATCAATCTAGTCCTTATTTCGGCATTTACGTATAGTTCAATGTTACATAACCAAAATGAGGCTGTAGTGGCCTGGATATGAGATCTCGATTTTGGAACCCGAGAACATCAAGTTCGAGACTCGATTCCACCGAAGAACTGTCGTATAAGCAAGTCTGGTGTACGTTAAAATTATCAGAGCCAAATATCTACCCACTGATAGGGTAAGGAAGATTGGAAAGAGGGATGCCATCTCAGGTTTCATCCTCGTTATCTGATCGCAGTTCAAAATTACTAGAATGTCTGTACTAGAATAACAATGGTATTGCATTAAACTGCGACGTTGGTATTACTAAACTAAACTAATATTCATAATCTAAATTTCGTATAATAGAAAAATTGCCGATCATAGTAAATATAAGATAAAAGAATAATAGAGACGTGTATCCAAGAAAAATTTGAATTTTGAGTCTCTTTCCCTTCAATAAAAATTTGAAGTGAATTCAGAGTCCTATATTTAAATACTACATTCATAATTGTGTTCACTCTTGTAAAATTCCACTGTCCCATTCACAATTAGCGGCATTTCCCAACAGCTGGCCACCATCGGTAAAACCTCTCCATTGTTAAAAGCCGCCAGATTTTGAGATGGTGAATTTCCTTATCAACGACTGTTCGCATCTGTTCATTAGACCACACGTAAAGTGTGCTGTATTTTGGGGATGGGGCCTGTAGTTTCCTCAAAGGAAAGGTATCCCACAGCTGGATTCTGGGTGGTCCCTTTGTGAGGGAATCATTGTCAGGTATTCCAGAGTGGAATGGCTAGAACGTGTCATTGATGGACAGTCCGATGTCACGAAAGGCAAAGGCGGCATTTGTCTGAAAATGTTGCTGGATGATGGAAAGCTGTCGTAGGCGAATAGTTTTTGAGGAGATGGAGTTTGGCGAGCAAAGAGTGCCAGTTGGGCTGGAGAGTAGAAAGAAACTTCTGGGTAGTGGACTGGTAGGTAGCGGTTCTGGCTAACATCCTGTTGGCATCTTTTGTGGTTTTTCTTGGAATGAATGGGTGACTATTTTCCAAAACTGTTTTTCAGACCTTCAACCTACAACAGTTGTGTAAATAGGGAATATTCAACCTAGATGAGAACAAATGGCTCTTCTGTAAAAATATAAGGCTGCAAATAAAGTATTTATCTAGAATATGATTTTCTTATTTGATCGGTAGTAATCACGTCATTGCACTCATTTTCAGTTATTTATTCTTAATAAAAGCAAACAGCAAGATTTTCCGTTGCAAAGAGACATTAAAATATTTTAAAAAGGACATAAAATAAATATCGAGTGATTTCACTTTAACTTATGACGTTTGATTTGACTATCGATAAACCAATTACTGTATGAAGACTATTCATTTTTATTGTCATATCTAGCAACAAATTACAAAGATGCAAACGATATTTACCAGCTTTTCGATTCTCTAAATATTCTTGAATATTTAATAAAAAATGCCATAGATTAAATTTATTTTCCTTATTCTATGATTTGAATTATTAAAAAATGCAACAACATGTTTTTTTATTGTTTTTTTCCCTCTAAACACGATCGGTATTTTGTCACGGTGGAATTTAACAGTTTTTATCTTGCCTCGAAGTTTAGGATCTAGATGTTGCGATGAATATAATTTAGTAAATGAATAAATGAAAATAAGTATAGCAAAAAAAGTGTTTCCCAAAGAAGTGTTGAATGACAAAAAGTAATAAAGACTAAGAATCTCGCAAAATATGAGATGTAAAAAGATTAAATCCCAAAGTGTATCATAAACGCAGGTATATTAAATTTCTAAATGATGAATGGTATTACATTTCTAATATGACAAAATATATAAATAGGTTTTACCAAATTGTCGATAAGATATATGTTATTAAATTCTATCTCTTGAGGCAAACATTAATTTAAAAAAAAAGTATTTTTACGTAGTTGTTTAGACGTGTGATTAGGTAATATCTTCGCAAGGAATTTATGAGCTTAAATTCTATTTCTAAGAACTCTATCTTTTCGATTCGTTTGGACGTCAGAAAGTGATATCTTGTATTTATATATAATTCAATTACAGAATACTTTAGGGGTTCGAAAAAATTTATATTTGTTCCAAAAAATTTTCATTTTCTGATAATCTATGAAAGCAAAAAAAGTGCAAAATATGTTTATTGCTGTTTTGGGATGTATCGAATAAAAGTATTTACCTAATTTGCAAATTGCAAAAAGAATTTTAGTTACATAAACACCCAAATGTGTCTTGTGTCTGATTTGAGTTCGAAATGACAAATTATCTATGTTTATGTTAATTGCTGTGCTTGCTAAGATGCATCGATCTTAGTTTCGTTCTCAATAACATTCCTAATTGGACGAAATGTAAATTATCTAGAAAATTATGAAACAAATTATGGAAATATATACTAATCGAATCTCTCCAGTGTATTCACCGTTGATTTAGAAATTAGTAATTGCATATCATCAGATTTGATAAATAGTTTTTTATTAGTATTAATATGTTAGAAAAACAGATAAATTGTGTGAGGAAGAGGATATAAAATATTTAGTAGACAAAAATATTTGAATAATAATAATTTTAATCGAATTAAAATTTTAAAATTATTTGGGTATAAACTTTTTTATTAAATACAAATTCAGAGAGTAATGATTTTTTTATTTTAAAAATAAAATTAGGTCCTAATTTTTTTGATTTATTTAAGGTAAAAATTTCAGTTGAATTGGATAAATTACCGATTATCATCATAAATATAATTTTATGTATTGGTGCATAATATAATAAAATATTTGGCAAGACATCGAATTCGTTATCGAATTAAATAAAGTTTATATCGTAAAAATCAATAACAAAAAATATTGATACCTTGTACTTATATTAAAAATATGTCTCCCATTATTTTTTTAAATTTCGAATTTATTGATCATTAACCTAAGAAATTGAATTTTTGTCTCCATTAATTCGAGTTGAATACATAAATTTTTCATGATAAGGAATCTGTGTAATAGATGGATTGATATTTTCCCAATATATTTTTATATAAAATAGTATATTATTAATGTAATTTTGGTTAGTTGAAAGAATTAAAAAAAAACAAAATGTGAACTTTAAAATTCTAATTGGAGGTTTTTAAAAATTAATGCAAACAAAAACAACTTATTTTTTTATTTGTATGGTTATCAGCAAGTTTAAAAAATTACTTTCTAACAGAAATAAAAATATTTTTTAGAAAAAATACTTAATGTGATGCAATAGCATACAAAATTGATATATTTCTACCGCGTCTCAGATTTCAAATGTATTTAAATCATATTCATCAAATTTGTTTGTTCATGTTGTTTCTATTATATTTCTAATGATTTCCAGGTGTAAGAGTTGTAGTGATATCGTTATAAGCCAGATAGCTTCTACGGGATTGAGCAATTGCTTTTGTCCTGTGGTTCTGTTACTAGGCTTCAGACCCAAAAGTCCCGGGTTCTATTCTGAGCACATCTCACTTTCTACATGGTGACCTCGAACAATGAACCTTCGACCTTCATGCAACTGTCGTGGCGCCATCTATCCGCAACCAAAGTCGTCAGACTCACTGCACGCAACAATTTAAGCACGCTCGCCATAGCGCTTGGTGTGACAAAAAAAGTTCCCCGCTAGCCAAACAAAGATGGGTACGGTGCATCAGACACAACAGCTACATACAGCAACCACTCACTCAACAAAACAATTCATCATCACTCAACAACAACGCATATCGTTCGTCAACTCACTGGAGGGTGAGTCTGTGGTGATATCTTAATAATCCAGATAACTTCTACGGGATTGAGCAATTACTTTTGTCTTGTGATAGTACTAAATCGAACATCTATAGCTTTGTGATTAGACTTTTCCCCACATATTGTACAATCTGGAGATTGGAGCACAAACTCCATTGATTGCCGATAGATGGCGCTATAATTTATCTCAGCATAGAGCACGTAGTTACGAAACACTACGTTTGTGACTATTGTGGTGACATCTTAATAAGCCAGTACCTACCACTAAACATCGGTGGCCATTTTTGTATAGTGGATAAGTTACTGGCTTTCAAATCCGAACATCGCAGGTTCGATCCTTGGCGGAATTCAACCTACGTATTGACACAATTCCGCCAACACATTACGCCAAAACTATATTTGTCGACGTTTACTAATTAATAATGGCGTATTAGAATTTTCAAAGGGAAATTGATTTTACCTATGTTTATATTTGTTTTATTAAATGTATTTATAATTTAATTATGAATAACAAGTAATTGAAATAAAAACATCTTAATAATAGCAAGTCATAAACATAATTTAAGCATTGAAAGTAAAATTACAGTAAAACGATAGAAAACAGAATTGCAGTAAAAAAATAGAAAAATGAATAATAATTATTTCTTTAAATACTCATTGAAACGACTGAGTAAGGAGAAAAAAAAAACTAATCCCATATGGAAACTATACGCAAAAGAGCTGAAATCCGAAACATTTCGTAAATTTACATGTATTAAATTCGAAAATAACGTGTTTCAGAGCAAGATTAGTATGTCAAAATATATACAGGCATTTAAAAAGAAATTCGAAAGAACTTGTGTAATTAAACTGGATCGTAGCATTAATTTTTCTTTTAATTTCTTTAATAATAGAAAATAAATGTATATGAATTTCATCTGCAAACAGCTGCGTAATGAATTTCCATTCTTAAATCCTATTTCCATCTGAAAAAAAAATTATCCCAAATCTTTTAGAATCGAAAAATTCTGTTCTATTATCAACATCTTGTAACAATGTGTGATTCAATTAATGAATTCTTATGGGAATAATAGGAATTTTTATTTCAACTAAATCCTTAATAATATATTAAAGCAAAATTTGGAAAAAGAATAAAATATAACTGTTGTTGCCAAAAGAGAGTTAAAACAAAAATAATTTTTCAGATTTACATTTGGGATCGAGATTTCGCCTCTAAATCTTCCACGGCGAATGTCAAAAGTTTATTTTAATTCGAAGGGATGAATTATCTAAATGTGCTTAGTTGCTTTAAAGATGAGAAAAGATTACTTTTTTTCAGTTTCAGTGATAAATGTAATAAAATCAGACGTAAATAAAGTAAAAGATGACGAAAAATAATGAGAATTTCATAGATTTCAGATGTAATTATGACACAGTAAGTCCACTGGGAATTAAACATTTTAAATATTTTGTTAAATCATGGCTTTATTAGCGACTTTTTTAATAATATTAATTTGCGAAATATGGGTTTTTTTTTTTTTTTTTTTTTTTTTTTTTTTTTTTTTGCAATTAGGAATCCGTCATGATATTTATATACATGAGAAATGACATAAAATGATTTGTTTAACGAAAAGTAATTCTAATTAGAATTAACCGCAAAATTAAATTTTCTTATTAAATTAAATTATTCTTTTAGCATTTCCCTTGAAATGAGAATTGGGTGTTAATTATTATCATAATAATTCTACTTTATTCATCAATATCTCATTTATTTTGCTTAATAAAAACTATTTCTTAAAATATGCATGGTATTGTAATTTCTCTGTAATATTAATTGATTGCAAATAAAAAAAGATACATTATTTTCTACAATAATAAAAATGTAATTTGAGCTTAAAGTGCATTTGAAATCTTTTTTCTTCTTCTTCTTTTTATTATTTCCTATTTAATTTTTGAAAGAATTTCTAATTTATGTTTATAAATATTACTCAATTGTTAAATAAATATTTCTAAAATTGAGTATAACATTATTCAAAAAGCATTAACTGTGAGAAATCCTCATTTAATTAAATTGATAATCAGAATTGATAATTAATAATTATAAATTTAATAAATTGATAACAATAATTAATAATCAAAATTATTAAAATGTTATATTGTTATGGTAACGATAATTTTCAAAATTTTGAAACTTTGAAACTGAATATCAGGAAGTGAACGAAACGACACCGAAAATTCCACTTTTTATAAACATGCAGTATTTCTAGTTAAACAAAGATATTTTAAACAAGTTTTTGTTTAATTGTAATCTTTGATAATTAGTGATTTATTAAAATTAGCAATACTCCAATAAAAGGAAGAAATAATGTATGCATTTGGTGTGCAATTTTCGGTTTTATAATTTTAAAAATAATCCTAGACTTTTACAGTTTGTTAATATGGAACATTCCTGTAATAATTTCGAAATATCATATTTAATTTTTAATCAATATTTAAATTAATGAATAAGTAATATATGTAGAAATTTTTTATATTGTTGTAATGTATAGTTTCCTACAAAATGAAGATCTACATCAAGAATCAATAATAATTTACAATTTCTATTTCTTCCAAAATAAGAAAGACACCATATTAATTTGGTATTAATATCAGTACCCAGGATTTTTAAATATATTCTCAGATGGTAAATAAAATATAATATGTTTTTTTCAACAATAACAGATTAATATCCACATTTTATTTTCCAAATATTACCAAGAAAATTTCAATTGTAATTATGTTGAGATGGTACTTTTGTCAAGTCGATAACTTAAATTTTTGCACACTTCAAGCTAAATTTGAACTGAAGTCACCAGATATATAAGTTACAGACGTTTTTTTCCCCTGTTTCTTGCAAAATTATATGAAAAATGTCCTGGATATAAATGTCACATTTTAGGCTTTTTTTTTTTTTTTTCGTTTTTAGAAAGAATATCCGAATGTATAGATATATACTAGATTGAGTTTTAAAATAAATAAGTTTATCCAACTTTGTCAACTTTTTCAATACGCATAGAAAATATTGGTCAGGTTTAGTATATAAAAGGAATTCAATAATTCGTTTAAATATTATCATTTTTGATATTTACCGGTGTTTCCCTTGGGCGTCCTGGGTTCAAGTCCCAGTTCGGGCATGATTCTTCCTTTGTTCTATCTGGGAATGTGCCCTCCTGTAAAAAGAGGTTGTGCAAGCGAATGAGTGATGCATCAGGGGCAAAGTAGTACTTACTCTTCTCCCTATTTGGCTCTGCTAAAATCAACAGACGCTTCCTATAGGCTTAAATGGCTGCATTCGTAACAGCAGGCTTGTCCATTGACATGTACCATAAGAAACAGCAATACTTTAGATATGTAATCTTTATAACATGTAATCTTTATCGTCAATTTAAAAAAAAACCAGATGTCCTGAATCCTAGAGAACCTGATTTCTGATTCTTTATCCCGGATCTTAAGTTTTTATTGGCAATTTTCAAAGCAACGAAATATTCTGAAGTATTCTAAGGATTATTATTTTATATCATTCTTCTAGGTATACAATTTTTACCAAAGATGTCCCAAATTGTTCTGTGAACTCATATTCCTGATATTTTATCACAACTTGATTTGTTTCGAGTTTCATGTAATGAAGTTCGAAAATTTTGGCCTTTAGTTGAACATGAATAAACAATATATCGAATATATGAATATGATTTCACCTATTTAAGAATTAGACAAATAAATTTGATTAGTTTAAATTAAGTACTTTTGTCAAAAACTACACCACTTGCCAATCTGTCAGAGAGCTGAAATAATTCCAAAATAAAGATTCCAGTTGTTAGAAATAATATGATCATCATATAAATTAGTCTATTCCAGCTATTCTCAAAGAACCCATTGTCTCAGAGTTTGAAATAATTTGTTTGATTTGAAATTCATTATTGTCTGAAGGAGCAATATCTGGTGGACACAGTGAATTACAAAACGGTTATCCAGTCAAGCTCTATAAAATTCCTAAGGCTTACTAGAATGATTTTGCAGTAGGCAGTAGAAATGCCATGTTTAAAAATTAATGGTAATTTATAGAACTAGTGATTTAAAAAACCTAATAATAACATTCTTTTGTCTATTGTTTAAATAGATTAAATCACACTTTTTAAGTAAGTACTAAGAGGAAAAGCTCAAAAGTATTGAATCTATCTAAATTAAAGTTGTAGCAGTTACATTATTCTTATCTTCTCTTTTGGATACTAGATACTAGATTAGGCCATCCCATAATGCATTGCTAGTATAATTAGAATAAGGTGCGATGCTGTACTGTTAAACGTGAATGTCGTCTTTGGGTTTGTTCAGTGTGTCATTGTGATTATTCAAGAAATGCTGCCAAAAACATACGTCTTGTCACTTCCTGTACGGTTCGCAATACTCTACTTTCCACCACAAAATTTAATACACTATTTAATAAGTGAAAAAATATTTCATTTTATTTATTTCTGTTTCAAGATTACATTCCAGTAAGTCAAATTTTAGATTCTTTATCACATTTGAATTCTATGAAATATTTAATGCTGAATAGATAATATATTAAATATTAAATGTTTATAAGTAGCAGCTAGTGATTAAAAAAACAAAATTGTAATAAATGCTAGTTTTCTTTTATTCATTATTTAAATAAATTAAATTACATTCGTTAAATAAGTACTAAAATTGAAAATTAAAAAATATATATATCGAATCTTTCTTAGTTAAAATTAAATTAGTGAAAAAAAATGTTTCTTTTAGTTATTTCTGTTTTAAGTTTACATTTATATGAGATAAATGTTTTAGATTCTTTATTACTTTCGAATTCTATGAAATATTTAATATTAAATATAAAATGCTTAAAGATTATAAATAACGGCATTAGTGATTAAAAAATAAAATTCTAATGAATATAAAATTTTTTAATTAACTATTTAAACTGATTAAAATACTTTTTTCTAATAAGTACTAAAATAAAATTTTTAAAAAATTAAACCTTTATTAATTAAAATTTAATGAATATTTTAATCTGAAAAAAAGGTTTCTTTTTGACGATTTCTGTTTTAAGGTTACATTCCTGTGAGTCGAATGTTTCAGATTCTTTACCACATTTGAATTCTACGAAATATTTAATACGGTAAAAATTCTTTTTCTATATAAATAAAAAAAAGCCATTATTAGAAGTAAGGATATTTTTACTGATTGCCTAGGGAATCTGCCAGAAATATTCCATTAATGTGCAAATTTCGACGTTTTTCGATCTATCTCTGGATAATTTATGTCTTATTTTATTACAGTCGTCACTATGAAGGAAAAAAAATAACACTTTCTTACTTTTACATCAATTAACAAATACTCAGAAAAATTTATCAACTAGCACTTTCTTCTTAACTTCTTGTCTTGCTGTTTCACAGCCGAAATTTTATCTCGTTATGTAAAATTCAAGCAGCGCTTTTTATTCATTTTTTTCTCCCCATTCATTAATAAATATACATTGCGCTTTTTTTGATTCTCGCATTGGTAGATTATTTTTCGATTCTATTGGGAATTCTTTAATTGAATTATATAATTAATACAAAGCATCAATGCTAACGCATTTTTTAATATTTTAGAAATCCAGACGATTTTTTTTTCTCCCTGGAAACATACTTTTAGTCTGAAAATACACCAAACGACTATTTGCTAATCAAACTCAATATATTTTGTTTGCTCTCGTGGAAGAAATTCAAAGAAAAATTATCGTCTGTCCCTCACGATTCAATTTAATTACACTAGTACACGTTATTTCCTGCTAAAATGAATTTATATTTTTAGACATATTAAATGGAAACTGCGACATATCGCTTACAAATTTAATATATTTATACTTACGAAACGTTTTGGGAATTAGTTTGTTTTCAATTTCTTATTCCATGTGAAACTTTTGTTTTCATTAATATTTTTCAAAGCAATCATTTCTGTGTGTCCCTAAAGAATACATTTTCACTTTTGTAATGATTTTTATTTATTTCATCATTTAAACTCTATTCACAACAGTATTTAGCTTTTAAAGATCAGCGTGAAGTTTACGATCTAATCATTTTTACTTAAATTTTATCGATTCATTTAATATTATATACTAATTTTGAAGCTAGTATAAAGAATGAAAAGAATTTTAAGTATGTTGTTTGTTATTGTATTGTATATTATTTTTATTAAGATTATAAGGTTTGCATGAAACAAATGAAGATCAAATCCTTCTTATTTAATGCTTACTGATTACTTCAACGTAATACATTTTGGAATAAATCTTCTGAGTCTTTATTAAAACCTGCTAGGGTGTATAAAAAATAAAAAGAATTTATATTTTGTTTGTTATTGTATATTATTCATATAATGTTATGAAGTATACATAAAACGTTCGTAGATCAAATCTTTTTTATTTAAATCTTAATGATTCAGTTAATATATTTTTAAATAATACTGATGAAATTTTATTAAAATCTTTCAGCCTGTATAAATAATAAAAAGAATTGTAAGTAGTTTGTTTGTTTTTATCTGCCATGTATTGTATATCGATACATGGTATGAAATAATGTCTTCTGAAATCGTCTGCTTGTTTTAACTAACCACAATAACTTGAAAAACAGTTAACTGATATTGGAGATATTAATGCCATTTTGTCGAACATTTATTGGAAAGATTTAAATGCATTACGCACTTGACATACGAATTTACTTTACTTCCTAATTAAATGACAAATTTAATAGCTTCCTAATTGGAATATTTACTATTATTTTAATTCCTTTAATAATAATACGTTTCAAGTTAGTTTTTCATTTTAAATTATTTCATACTTTTCACTTAATTGCAGATTAATAATTAAAAATTCAATAATTCTATGTGCGTCTCAGACACGTCATTGTATGCGATGTGGTTAAAGTCAAATCAAAACAAAACAGGGGTTTTATAATTACAATTTTAATTATTCCGCTCATGCCTCGACCTCAAACTGAGTATGTGCAAATAGCAAGAGCTGTGGTATGCATATACGGCACATTTGTTTTTGTTTGTGTGTGATTTTAAAAAGCAACTCAAATCTCATTATTCTCAAAAAAAATCCAACCCTGACCGGAACATATTAAATACTAAAAAGGTTGCTCGATGAGGAAAATGCAAAGGAAAGAAACGTTTGGTTTGCGAATATCAGAAAAAGAATGTCCAAACATAGAAGAGGAGAGCCCTTTGATGAGCGAAATAATCATATTTCTTTAAATGACACTGCGACTGAGTTGCGAAGGCAGAATGAATCTCCTGAGGAGTGAAATGATCGCCTGTCTGCTGACAGAAAAAGACATGTAAATTTGAGACAGAGGAGAAGAAGTGAAAAACAAAAATTTTAAAACAGGTTTTCCATAGTATAATTTTAGTAGATTGCTTTGTCTGCCTTTGTCTATCATATTTTTACCTGTTTAACAGTCTAAATATTTCTAAATGTGTTCGATAAAAATTGTTTAGTCGCTATTTTTGACAATTTCTAAATATATTTTTGTTTGTTTGTTGTTGTTAACATGCACATGTCACATGGATTGGAGGCTAGACTTAAGTTTAAAACTATTTTTTTTCTTGGAAGCTATACCACGGGCAACACAGTGCTGGTACTGCTAGTTGTTTATATTAAGTTATAAGGCTTGCATGCAATGTGCGAAAATCCAATCTTTTTTTAAATTTAAATCTTATTGATTCACTCAATTTATTTTCGAAAAAAAAAATTGGCGAGTATTTATTGAAATTTACTAGTCCGTATCGAGAAAAAAAAGAAATTAAGTACATTTATTATTATTATTTGTTATTGCTTTGTGAATTATTTATATTGCATTGCGTATTATTTATAAGTCTGCGTGGAACCAACGAAGATAAAATTCTTTTTATTTAAATCTTAGTGATTCATTCCATATAATACATTTTCGAATAAAACTGATAAGGCTTTATTAAAATAGAATCGTTTAGTTTTAATTTTGTTTGTTATTGTATTGTTAAAGAATATTTGTTTAGATTAAGTTATAGGGTTTGCATGTAATGTGCAAAAATCAAATTCTGTCTTGTTTGAATCTTATTGATTCATTTAATATATTTTCGAATAAAACTGATGAGTCTTTATTAAAATCTTCTAAAAAAAAGGAAGTAAAAAGAATAAAATGAGTTTTAAGTAGTTTGTTTTAATTTGATATTTTATAATACAATAGTTATATTGTTTTGATTCAAACTTGCATTTTGATTGCTTATATGGCTAGTTCAAGTGGTAAAAAAACTTTAAGGAGTGGGACAAAAAAGTTTTATATAATATTATTAAACGTGACCGAGATTAGCTACTGTTAATTTCAAAATCATATCAAAAAGTTTAATAACAAATAAAAAAAGAAGTATTTTAACATAAAGAATCATTGTCGTTTTGAATTAAAAGTGAATGATCAGATTTTAAGAACGTAAATCTTCCATTTCTTCATATAATTTAATTTTTAGGTTCCTTACAACAAATAAAAGTTATTCTAAATAAATTTACTATCACTTAGTATCTTTTTCTCGCAGCATTACGAATCATCTCCAGTTTTTAAACCTTCCGCGAGTAATATGCGCCTACCTTATTGTTAATTGTAAGCATATTCTTTTTCCTTCATCTTTCCTCTCATCCCTATTTCTGACTAAATAAATGCATTCTGGCGCATGCGCAAAATTTCAGTGTGTTTCCGAATGTGTGAATGAACAATAGAAGTGAGGCATTAGAGGAAATAGAAAAAAGATGGATAACATCATAATTTAATGATGCGTATTAAATTAATTGTGATTGTTACAATCCAACCATCACCAACCTCAATAAAGTCTTACGTAGTTGCGCAGACAGCGAATATTAATACTTTTTAGAGCTGCCTTTTTTCCAGCTTTAAGTCGCATACCTCCTGTTTATGTAATCATTTCTTGTTTTCTATCTTTATTATCATGTGAGAACATGATGTTATTTTGTTTTGAGATTTTCGAAGCCTTAAAATAAGTAGGCAACAAAATTGGTGATTTATCGATTTCACGCATCAATTTTTCACTTTCAGGGTTATTAGAAAATTGCGGAGAAGGTCGTCACATTTGGGGATTTATCGCCAACTAAAGCCAAAACTTGATTTTTAAGTTATTCATTCTCTGCATTCTTGCAAATTGTCTTAATTAATTTAAGTCATTAACCAGTCAGCCGGTTTGAAGTAATCACGGGAGTATCAGATTAAGCATACTTTAATATTTAGATAAATGATATTTTATTATTATTATTATTTTCCGATTTCAAAATTGGTATAGCTCCAAAGCTGTGTTTGCCCAGTATAAAAATTTGAAATCAAAGTTTAAATTATATATATATATATATATACATATATATATGTATGCAGAGAGATAAAGAGGTCTCGTGATTTTTTCAAACCGGTTAAATCGGTTAATGACTTAAATTAATGAAGACAAATAATGACTTAAAAATAATAATGTACTGACATGATAACTGGAAAGTTGCGATTATAGATTTCATTTTTTTTTCTTTTTTTTTCATTTTTATTATTTATTGAATATTAAGTACAAAAAAATAATCAAAATATTTAAAAAAAAAAGCTTTTAAAAAGAATTATTTCAGAGAGTGTTCTAAATCTACCGTCCTACGAACTATAACCATTGAATTATAAGAATCTATCTATCTTGTATAAATAGAATTTCAGAAAATGGTGTATTAGAACTTTTTCTGTTCAAATTTGAGTTCTTTTTTTTTAATCTCAGTTGTATTACAAAACTTAAAAATTATCAAACAAATTAAAAGTAAACAAAATAAACCAATAATCAATGCATGAAATCATAGCCAGACTAATCGCCTTATGTCCATTCGATTACACAGATGAAATTACATCTCTCTGATTAAGAAATATTTTGTGGGAAAAAAATTAATATCCCTTTAAATACAATTTAATTCGTAATTTTTGATAAAAAAATTATTTTTTAATAAATTATGATTAAAATTACCTTCCATTATAAGACTATTATAATTTTGTTTTTTTACATGCTTTATTACATGCTTAAGAAATTACGCTTGCAGATTTGTAAAATTTTAATCAAAAGTGTTTATTATCACAGGTAAGCGATTATTAAATTAAAATCTACCGATATAGCTTTATGACATTAAATATTTTTACTGGTTTAAAATGTTATCATTTTTAATTAATAAGTTTAAAATGATAAACTTACAAATTTATACTTTTTAATTAATATTTAAGTTATTTACATTTATTAGAATTATCACTAACAGGATAGTGTTAAATTGGTTTCTTACTTTTATAGGTAAATAAGTAAGTTAATTCCATTATTTATAATTAAAAATATCCTATTAGATATATACTCTAAATAATTTCAGATCTTTTTCCTATGCTTGCATCCGAAAAACATTTTTATTCCGCTTTTCTTGCATTAATTATTATATATTGCATTTGTTTTTTTATCTTTATCTTAAGAAGATTGCTTAGGATTTATTTGAAATGAAAATTTCTACATTCTCTAAGGAATTCTTTAATTCGATTACACATCATACTAAACACGAAAACTCAAATGCTTTTTTTTTTATATCTAAACGAATTAAGGGTCTTTTTATTGCTCAAGAGACGGAATTTGAGTATGTAAATTCATTCTACAATTTCTGCTAATCAAACTCAGTTGCAAGTTTTCTCGATTATAGGAGGAATTAATATAAAAATTAATTCATGTCCCTTATGATCCAGTTAATATATAGTGGAAAATAAAGTGTATTAGAACGGGTATTACAACACGCCATATATAAATTTGATATATTTGCAATTACTAAACGCTTAGAATTTTAGTATCGTTTTATATATCATATTCATTCGAAATTTAGTCTTGATTCTCACTTTTTTATTTATTTTTATTCAGACAATTTTATGCTCTCTTAGGGAAAACTAGTGATGATTTCATTAATAAATTATTTATAAATATTACAAGTATTTACTTACATTTTAATATCTATATGGAATTTATAGTCCCAATTAAATGCATCTTTATTTTAAATAATGTAGCTTGTCTCACTATAATATGCTTCGGGATCCAATTTGAATATCTAAAAACTAAAATTGCCCATCTCTTAAGACTTTGCGTTAACACACACTTACACATACACTTTAAAACACATATAGGTAGGTATATACGCACACGGAAGAATATTTACAGGTATTTTAAACAGCCTAACAAATGATCCCAAGTCATAATGAGAAAAATGAAGCATATTTGTCGACGAATTCAGTCACAAGGACAAATATTCAATAAATACAAGAGTTTTGTCTTCAACTCTATTAGACCCAAACTTTCTTCTATACAATTTCATGCTATTTTAGAAATTATATTTTCGTCCAAGGGACTTCTCATGTAAGCCGATCACCTTACCACTACTTAAAGAAGCAATATCAACATGATTTGTAGAGGCAGACTATTTGCCTTTAAGCATAAATAGTCCATAACACCAGGCGATTTACCGAACTGTTATCCTTTTCAAGACGGTTATCCTTCAATCACAAATTGGTCAGTTACAGACTTGAAGAATTTGACCAATTCTGTCTTCAAAGTATTGATCGCAGAGCGAGCTTACTTGCTGCATTCTGAGAGCCCTTGAATTGAGGTTTCCTATTTGTAGTGCTGTGAGTTTAAACATGTGCCTGTTTTGTGAATCCTTGAGTTATATTTTTGCAGCTTGTTCTTCATGCTCTGATATGGAATGAAGCATATTCTTCCATTATCCAACGCGTTAGATTGCATTCACCTTACAACCGTACACCGTACAACCATCAAAAGATTTCCGTTACAATAAATCACGTTATCTCGGATTTATTGGCTGAGCGGACAGGTATGTTCAAATTCATTTTCTAATCGGATTAAAGATGTTTAAATATTAGCCAAATGATGGATATATTTGTTCAAGACTATATAGTATTATTATTCAGAGGTAAGAAACAAAGCACATGAGGAAATATTTAAGTTTATGATGAATAGCTTGAGGATATAACATAAGCATAGTTATACTAATAATGAAACAGTGCATTATAATCCGAAAAAGGACACAAATCAGCCCAAAATTCTTTATAGTAGATGAATAATATGTATTTACAATAAATGAACTTATAACACGAATTACATTTATTTACTGTAAATGAACTTATTACATGAATTACATTTATTTCCAGTAAGAGGCCCAATCACACACACAATTGGGAAGTAAAAAATGATAGTTTCTTCTATCTTCATCTTATTCTTATAACATTGTTAATTCCCCCTCTTGCCTAAAAAAATTGGGCATTTATTCGGCCATTTTTGCGTATACGCATGTGTTTTTTACTTTACTTCACATAGAATAATTTATTTACTGCTGGTTCATGGGTCTAGATTTTTACAAAAAAATCCTTCATTCATTTTGTTTGTTTAAATGTTAAAATATTTTTTATTTCAGGTTGAAATTTTTATATATAATATTTTGGTAATAACTGCAATGTTTAACAGTGAATTTATTATATTTTAAAATATCTATTTCAACGAGAAAATCTTTGGTAAAAAAGTTCATGATAAAAGTACATGTCCCTCAAAATGCATATTAATGTTTGATAACATGAATGCTGAATTTATTTTTCAGTTTCTTTAGTGTTCCAGAATATATAATCTTACTGTTTATCTTTTTTAAAGCTTCGTTAATATTAAGAAATTATTAGTTGTTAAAATTATATTATAATTCTAATATAGAAATTATAAGAATGTCATCTTGAATTATAAATGAAATTAGAAAAAAATCTAATTTTAACTGTGTATAAGTTTTATTACTATAAAATATTGAATTATTAAATAAAACGTGGAACATTAAACGGCATAATTGATGATGAATAATGCGAATGTGCGGATAATGATTGATGAGAATATACATAGCTGCATATAATATGATTATTTTATTCGAAATAAATTTATGAAATACATTATTTACTTTCACTGAATAATAAATTAATTTCAGATGTAATTACAATAATAAAAAATTCAGGATAGAAAGAATATAAACTATATTAATTCTTTGCTATCTCATAAACCACTTGTGCAGGAATAATTTTCCTCAGTAATTTAGAACATTAAATCCATTTTTTATTTTTATGAATATCAAAATTTGATAAAATGATATAATTGTTAGCAAGTTTATAAAAATTATTTGAAACATGAAACGCAAACTACAATTTATTTAGTCATTTTGTTTTAAAACTTTTTTTTTTTCGGAATTCAAAAGAACTTTGAAAAAAAAAACCCGCAGACGATTTGTTTTTTGAAAATAAATAACCATTGAACAAAAAACACCTGAAAAAGGGTTGAATCATCGGGTGCAATATGTTATCTTCCCATTCGCTTTTTAAACCGCATTCAAAATGTTCTTTTTCATGTTTATTTGTTTTATTCTTTTATTTCTAAATATTTATTTTTATTTTTGTTTAATAATATAAAAATGTTTTTTGATTATATCACATGGAGTAAATAAAAAAAATGAGATAGTTTCAAATGTTTCGAAAACGATTTGAAGTTAAAAAAAAACAGTCTGTGCTTTTAAGTTCGAAGTTTTCTCATTTCGTCAAGTACTTCTTGTAATCAACATAAAAAATATATATAAAGTTGCTTATGTTATAAAATGAACCCATCTGTTAAACACCCACCTGTTAATAACTACTTTTCTTCTCCTTCTCTAATAAGTGCTTTTTAATTGTTGTCTGCTTAGAGGGAAAGTGCTGGTTCACTTTAAAAAAAACTTTTACATTTAATTGTTTCAGTTAATACAACTTCTTTTAAAACTTTATTTTTATTAGTTCTCAGCACAACAAAAAAAGCACAGAAAGCTCTATTTTGATTTGTATTTCTCAATTAAAGTGACCTCTATCATAGTTTGATATTCATTTATAAAAATTTCCCAATTCCAAAGAAAAATTTCAGAATAGAGGTGTAGGTTTTTGTTATTGTACACAAATAAGCTGTGGTAGGCAGCTTGGCTCGGAATAGAGCTTGTGACCTTTTGATTAGAAGCCTCGTAACATAACCACTAGACAAAAGCAATTGCTCGTGTCCTGTACATATTATCTGGCTTATGAACTTATCACCGTAATTCTTCCCCTAAAGTGAGTTGGAGGTGAGACGAACGATGTTATAGTACCAAGTGTTTCTGGCGGCGACGAACGTTTTTATCGCTCCAAGCGTTATATCGAGAGTGTTTAAGTTTTTTTGCGTCAAGTGAATCTGACGACTTTAGTTGCTGGTAGAGGGCGCCACAACAATCATATGAAGATTTAATGTTTATTGTCCGAGGTCACCAATGTGGTAAGCAGTGTTAGCTTGGAATAGATTCTAGGATCTTTTGATTTGAAGCCTCGTAACCTAGACAAAAGCAATTGCTCTTGCCTCGTAGATGTTATCTGACTTATGAACTTACCACCACAAAACATAGCAAATATGGGGACTATTAACTGAATATGGCAACATTTACATTTTACTTACTAACTTAACAACTGCTCACACAATACGTGTGCAGTAATCGGAACAATTGTCAGTGTCCGTTCACACTACATGAATGTGATATTGACTGCTTTTGAAGCTTTGGAAAGATTTAAATTTTAATGGCTGCTCATGCAACATGCATGTAAGTACCGGGAAAAGGTTTGGTTCCCATTCACACAACATATGTTTGATGCTTTCTCTGAAGGTTATTGTCCGGTGTCACTCTATCTATGTGATGTTTGACGAAAGTAAACAAGTCTGGATAAACTAATTCTTCAGAAATATTGCTGGTGATTGCCTGTGTTTGACTGTGTAGACGTGAGACCATTAAAGTATTAATCAGTGGTTGAAGATATGGTATTTTCACTGGAATTTCTTGAAAAATGATAGAATATTTTGGGGATGATATGTATTGGATTACTCAATTGACAAATGCAAGGCATCAAACTGAAGATTTTTAACGGTTGATTTATGAATGAAGATTTATAGTCGTTATTTTGGTCCATTAACCATTTAAAAATTGTTGTTGAGTATCGGTCACACAAAACTCCTTGTGTGGATGCGGTGAAAATATTCTGCTATTTCTGTGATTATTGGCAATATCTGATTCATATATCAAATAGCAGGTCTTTCAATATTTAATAATTTATATACTAGTTTTGCAATCATATTAACTGTACTTGAGAATTATAGGTTTGCAATAAATTGTCCTAGATACACCCGATCATGTTCAACAATCATGTTGATAGATTGAATGTATTTTATTTGGAAAAGGCCTCTTACAAAAAATGTTAGGGTTAAGACAACAACTGATTAAACTTGGAATTTTGCCACCAATACCGCTTTAATCTTTATATCTTAAAAATTTAATGGTCTCTCACACAGCATATGTGTGATAGTCGGAACAATTGTTAGCGTCCGCTCATACAACATGTGTGTGATATTCGAAGCAAGTTTTAATATCTGCTCACACAACATGCCTATGATAGGCAGGACATTTGTTAGCGTCCGCTAACACAGTACATGTGTGATGCTACCACAGAAAGCTATTGCCCTGTTCCACATTCTCTGTATGATGATTGATGAACTTAAAAAAGTGTCAATAGTGCAATTTGTTTTATATTTCATAGCTAGGTCGTGAGTTTTAGTTGATTGCTGTTTTATTGCCCATTTTTAAAATCATAATTAGGGAAAATATTAAATTTGTTGTATTAAATGTTTAGTATTGTTTGTATAATTTTATTTCATGCATGTTTTGCCTCATGTTGAATTATTTGGTGAATTTACATAAAGTGTTTTAAAATTAAGTCTTCATTAACTTGACAGACCTTGGCGACTTTTGACTGCATAAACGCGTCCACTGTATTCCGCTGTAAATATAGTGGTGACATTTGAAATATGATATGTTTTGGGAAACAGAGAAATCAAAGACATCGGAATTGACTCCAACTGAAGAATTGTTGCGCATGAGAAGTGTGGCAGTGGGGGCAGCTTATCTCCATAAGTTCGTAGAATACTTTTCTTATTGAATTTCTACGTTTTTTCCCTTTTATGTGGTGACAGCATGCATGTAGTGGCATACCAATAAACTGTTTTAAAATTAATTCTTCATTAACACTGCCAGACCTTGGCGACTTTTGACTGCATAAACGCGTCCACTATATTCAACTGCAAATATGGTGGAGTATGAAACTAAACATTTGAAATATGATGTGCTTTGAGAAACAGAGAAATCGAATCATTAGAGTTGACTCCAAATAAAGAAAAGTTGCTCATAGAAGCGTGCTGCATAATGGGTGAAGTTTATCTCCATAAGCCCATAGAATACTTTTCTTATCGAATTTCTACGTTTTTTTCCTTTCTATGTGTTGTCAAAATCCATGTAAAGGTATACCAATTTACAAAATGCCAAATTTGGTGTATATGATTTTCATCGGCACCTGGATAAATAGAGAAATCTGATAAATGTTCGTTACTTACACATAAGAACTTCAAAATAACAGGTCACTTGGACATATTAAAAATTCAATGTGTCTTTTAATATACCATATGAATTGCAATAATCTATAATCTAATTATAAGATTAAATTTTCACTCCAATCATAATCTAAAAAAAGGAATTACACATTTTATTTGTAAACTTCGATTTAAATTTATTGAAACAGGTTTAGTATCGTTAACATATGTGTAGCACGCCTGTTTCTGGACCCTACTTCAGAAAATAGTTTCATTTAAAAAAGAGGCACTAAAAGTGCTATATAATCTGGAGTGCGGGTGTTAAATCGGCTGCAAAAGTCTGAACGTGCGCGATCAAATTTGATATCGCCAGAGAGAGACGC
This sequence comes from Argiope trifasciata, assembly GCA_026543055.1. Classification (NCBI taxonomy): domain Eukaryota; kingdom Metazoa; phylum Arthropoda; class Arachnida; order Araneae; family Araneidae; genus Argiope; species Argiope trifasciata. Next base: position 3,046,624 of record JAPMOQ010016150.1, on the reverse strand, counting down.
AGGCAACATATTCCCAGGGGGACTACGGTCCACTTTTCTGGAAAATTGGATGGGAATCCGACTAGCACCGGACTTTGCTGGTTAAACTTTTTTTCTAAGAGGAGATGGAGTTAAGCAAATTCTCATGAGTTTCAACTTTGAAAGTCCGCGATTGCGAATTGCGACTCGAAGTTTCATGTACGTGCCTCAAATTAAGTGGAGAATTTAGATGAGATTTCTGCTCTAAACATGCTTTCTGGAAGAGAATTTCAATTTGATCATTTACTGAAATGGGTGAAATGTTGCAGTTAGTTTGAAGTTACAGATGTTGAATTCTAGAATTCACAAAAAAGTGATTCTATTTTGTCTGTAATGCCATACAAAGTTTATTATGCTTTTATTTGAAATTGATCATTTACTGAAATGGGTGAAATGTTGCAGTTAGTTTAAAATAACAGATATTGAATTCTAGAATTCACAAAAAAATGTGATTCTATTTTGTCTGTAATGACATTTAAAATTTATGCTTTTATTTCAAATTGACCATTTACTGAAATGGGTGAAATGTTGCAGTTAGTTTAAAATTCGAGATGTTGAATTCTAGAAATCACAAAAAAGTGACTCTATTTTATCTGTAATGGCATTCAAAGTTTATTATGCTTTTATTTATCAGTTTTTTTTGTAAAGTTTGTAAGTGCAGAACAGAAATATTTAAATATCAATTACAATGTTCCAAAAGTTAAAAATCTTTTAGAAGTTTCAAAATATGATAAAACTGGAATAAAAAGATTAGGAAATTTTCAACAAACATTTTTGGTAAAAATTGGTTATCCTAGAAGGCGTGGTTTTTACCAACGTACAATCTAGATATTGTTATTTTTAATTTATATTTTTATGATGAAAACTCCAGAGTAATAAATAACTCAAATAATAGATGTATAAAACGATGTCTTAAAACTCACTCCTTAATGAGGTACACATGACTTAAGAAATTTCCGTTCTGGATTAACTGAATTATTCCTAATATTTTGGAAATTTAAGAGTGCCAGAAGTAGTAAGTTAGTTTTAATAGCAGAAGAGATATAATAGGCTATTCTACACCATGCGTATGCTCAAACAAGAAAATCATTCTATTAAAATATGAAGAACTGTTAAAATTACTTGGCATCCGGAGAGAAAAAAAATCATTTAATGAAAGTTGTTTGTGCGTTAAGCGATTTTAAGCCTCGAAAAGTCGAATCAGTTAGACCTTGAGCTCACGCATTGGAAGAGCAGTCCAGAATATAATGTCAGGTCTGATAGAATGTAATTTGTTGATCCCACGAATTCTACCTTATCAAATGAAAACGAAGCTAAAACGAGTTCTTCAAATCGTAGAATGGTATAAACAAATTTTAGTAAGTTCAGAAGACCTACCAAGGATATAAAGTCAATTGGATATTTAAGAAAAAAATAGGAAATTCAATTGTAACTCAAACAGCTAAAATAGAGCATTATTTTTTATCATCCCAATAATATCAATAATTATCATTTTTTTTTTGCTCATTAATTTTATCTCCTTTTATATATCTGACAAATATACTAATGATCTATAATTCACTAATAATCTACATACATTCTTGAAAAATTTCGAAATAAATGTATTTTTAGTAGCGTTACCAGACTTGTTCTTAAAAAGAAATGCTGATTGAAATTCACTATACAAGAATATTCAGTAAAATGTAAGGGTATTCAATGCCAATGGTAGCTAAACTTGCTTTACTATAGATAATGTGGTATAATTTATTCCCTAGAAAGTACTAACAAGAAAATTATTTAAAGAAACCAAAAGAAATGAAGTAATAACCATTTTTAATTATGGCTATTATGAAGTGGAAGTTTCTTCTCGCACTCATCTCAAACTGGGAGCATTCATTAAATCATAAGGACAATTATCTTCTCTCTTATATCCTCTCTCTACAGTTATCTTAAAGACAATCTCTCGAAGCTTTACAGTTTAAATCGACTGGATGCCATTCCTTGGGGGAATATGGGATAATTGGCAGTCTGATAATAGTGCGAAATCGGCAATTTATTTTAAAAAATGAGTTGCGGATTTGCATGCATACCATACATGCATGCTATTTGGAAATATAAACAAAACGCTGTCTTTGCATCAACATGCAAACTCAGTGATTCTTAAAAACTCTAAACAAACTTCATACTTATAAGCCTACCATAGAAAACTCCCCATCTTTGCATTATTGAAAGCATGGCACAGCTTTAACTCGTCTGAGAATCGGTCAGACTAGATTCATTCAAAGACATTTGTTACTAAATTATAATTTGTGCATGTGTCCAAATTGTGAATGTGGAGCAATAGTTAATTGTATCCTTACTGAATGATCTTATTTTAATGTTCAGCACTTGTTTTTCTTCAAAACAACAGCAGCGACTTGTTTCTTAGCAAAGACCCACAAGAGAAACTTTTTGTCTTTTTAAAATCCGTCGAATTTTATTCCTTAACTCAATATTATAGTTACGTTGTGACTTTTTTATGATGTATCATCATTTTACTAATGTTTTTTGTATCATATTAAAAGAAACTAATTTTGTTAAACTTTGAAATAAAAATCAACTTTTTTACCGGATGTTTCCACCTTGTGACAGTGGAGTAACAGATTTTCATATTCTTATTGGATATTCTTATTTTAATGCTCAGGGCTTTTTTTACTTCAAAACAACAGCAGAGACTTTGCAATTGTTGCTTGGCAGAGAGTCTTTTTTGTCTTTTTCAAAATCTATAGAATTTTATTCCTTAATTTGAACTCATTAACATAATTTGTTATAATTTTTCCTTCTTTAACCGATTGTTATTTCTGAATTATTTTAATATAAACAGTTTTTATTAAGCTTTGAACTAATAATCAATTTTTTTGGAGTAGTATAGCTTTCATATTAGTTCTTGTGCGATAAAAACTTAAATTAAACCAAATATGTTTTCTTCGTGTTAACTTTGACCGTTAAATCCTAGTCCACCATTTTGGAGAGAGAGAAAGAAAGTCTTCTTCCACAACATAAAAAATCTTTTCTCTGGGTCACTTCTTCAATCTATTTCTTTTTTCTTTTTTACATGAGGGTTAGGCAGCTTTTTCCGAATGGTTCGGAAGCAAGTGTAAGTCTGTTTCAGTCATGTCGAGGGGCTTCCGAAATGAAAAATATCTCAACGGCAAAGACAATCGGGTAATACTGATAAATAAGGATTTCGGTCGGTAGCTTCTGCCATCCATAACATCCGTCAACGATTCCACAAACAGAAAGGAAACCTAAAAATACGAACAATACGAAGAACCAAAGAAAAAAAAATGGCGGAAGAAAAATTCTCTACTGAATGGATGATAAATGAATGTGCCACCACTACAACTTCCACTTATTCTCGAAGAGTTCTTTCATTTTATTTGTGGCAACAGCAAGAGCCTTGCAGTACGTACAGTGAGTGTTTGTCTGTTCCAGTCTTTTCTGCTGCTAGGTAAAAGATCATTCAGTAAAAGATCGTAATCCGCCATTTTTTCCCCCTCTTCTTCTCGTTTTATTTCTTTCTTATCTTTCCATTCTCTCTGTCTTACTTTTTTTTCCATCCACCTTCTCTTCGAATATTGTCTGCGGTTGCTTCAAGCGCCTGCTGTAAAAAGGGAAAAGGATAAATGGATGGGTTTTACAGTAAAGAAGAAGAAGTAAGGTGGTGGGCGAAAAAATTTCGTGTTTTTTTTTTTCTTTCGAAAACTTTAAGTTATTTGGAGTAAAAATGGAAAAGTAAATTTCATTCTTTGCTCCTTTTCTTGAAAGGAAGATTTCTTTAAAGGCTTTGAATCTAGGTCGATCTTCATTTTCTTATTTGTGCCACTTTAGTACAGCGTAAAGGAAGGTGATGAAAAAAAATTTTTTTAAACTTTTTCAAGTATATGAAATATGAGAAAAGAATATTTTACTGTTGAATATCAAATATATATGCTGACCATTATTTACCTTATAGTAATATTCGTCCATGAAAATGAAAGTATATTTTTTTATCAATGTAACTGATTTGATTTAGAATTTTTATGTTATGTTTACTTTTAGATCTACATTAGGAGTATTTTAAGACCCTGACTACTATTCACATCCTAGACCACCATTTACCTCTTTCTTTATGATAATGAAAGGATCGTCTATGACTGTGATTTTTATGTTTATGTCATACCTAGTTTAGAAAGATATGAAGAGTGTTTTCGACCCTGTGTCACCCATGACTATCATTTAGTTTTTGCTCCATAATAATGAAAGTATCATCAATGTGTTTGGTTTGGTATGTATATATCATATATAATTTCATGCTACACGATGGGTATTTGGCAACCCTGTACCACCCTTGATAACCACAACCCCATAACCATTTGCTCCATAACAGTGAAAGTATCATCATTGTGTTTGGTTGGTATGTCTATATCATATAAAGTTGAAACTACACGAAGGGTATTCGGCAACCCGGTACCACCCTTGCCCACGATTTAGCTTTTGCTCCATGACAATGAAAGTATCATCAGTGTGTTTGGTTTGGCTAGGTATGCTATGACTATATCATATATAGTTTAAAACTACACAAAGGGTATTTGGTGACCCTGTACCACCCTTGACCATCATTTAGATTTTGCTCCATGAGAACGAAATTATAATCAGTGTGTTTGGTTTGGTGTAGTGTGCATATATCATACCTAGTTTAAAATTACACTAGAAGTATTTTGAGATCCCGTATCAATCTATTGTTTTGAATAAGACATTAAGACTAATTTAATTAAATATTGAATTGAAAATAATAATTATTCAGTCCGGTGAGCCAACTAGTAGCTAAAAGCGACTAAAGAAAAATAAATTGCAAGAATAATATATTTACAATATTTTAAAGCATGAAAACTAGTGACTTGCATTACAATCTTAAATAAGCTACTTAATAGTTTAAGGGATTTTAATTCTTCAACTGCTTATCCCATGATTTCTGCGAGTTCGCAATCAATCCATTTTCAATTGCATCTCGCTTTTTCACAACTTATGTCCTTATTTTTATGATTGTATTGATTGTTTATTTTTACGATTATAGATTTTTATTATATCATATTTTTATCGTGTAACATATGGTATCTTTTCGCTGCGTTTGAAAACTTTTTAAAACTTTTTTTGGAAACATTGCATCTAAATAATGGCCTTAAAAATTACTTATTGAGATGGTTAATGAATTTCAGAAGCTCCACAATTCATACACTTATAGAAACTGAAGTATAATTTTTACAACCACACAATCAGAATATAAAGAGTCATACCAATTCATAGTAATAAATATGAATTTGTATGAAATTGTAAATAAATTGCCATTAAAAGAAATCGATTTTGCCTTCACTTCACACACTTTTACCTTTAGAATATAAAGAGTCATGCCAATTCATAATAATAAGTATGATTTTGTATGAAATTCTAAATAAGTTGCAGTTAAAAGAAGTTGAAGTTACTTTCACTTCACACCTTTTTACCTTCAGAATCACACTTTTACCTTCAGAATATAAAGAATCATGCCAATTCATAATAATAAGTATGATTTTGTATGAAATTCTAAATAAGTGGCAGTTAAAAGAAGTTGAAGGTGCCTTCACTTCAAATACTTTTACCTTCGAATATAAAGAGTCATACTAATTCATAATAATAAACATGAATTGGTATGAAAGTCTAAATAGGTTGCCGTTAAAGGTTTTTTTTTTCTATTCTCTGACTAATTTAACAGTTTGATGCGTGTGTGTTGCGTATAGATGCTGCTCAGACTGATATTCATAAGTCAGTTAAGTACCTGCAAAGATTATTCCCAACGATCACATTTGGGAAGCAATGGCGCACTCGACCAATTTGCTTCAGAGGCAGAAAACAAAAATTGCTTTAACAACTTGCGAAGCTATTCCAAACAAACGAACAAAACTTTCCCTGAAATTACAACAACAAAATAAAGGAATAACAAAAGCAGAGAATACTCTGCTCAAGGTAGGTGACAACTCAGCATTTAAGGCAAAGTTCTCCGGTCGCAAAGGAATGTCACTTCTGTTCGGGGCACAATAAATCAGGTGGTCAGAAGAGAGTCCACCGGGGTATAGGCCTATCCGGGACCTTAAGCGTATAATTGGATTAAGACCTCTTCTTCTCCCTCATTCGCTCGTTCTTTATTCCATCACTTGCATTCGCCATTTTTTTTCCCGCCGTTTCTTTTTCCCGCTCTATCAGGTTTGTTGCTCGGGAAAAATTCCGTTCTTTGCTTCCTGCCAGAGAAGGACGTACTTTAGTCGAAACTTACGTCGGAATTTATCGACCTAATCTTACGGTTTACTCTATTTTTACGATATTTTTTTTAACTTTAATCTCGCACCAGGAGTTGGGTTGAAATATCTCCCTAGTCAATTACCTGACTGCGCTGCATTAGTTTCTTCTGGTGCTGCCTTATCTTGGTGCCGTGGCGAAGAAGTCTTAAATTGAAAAATAATGGTGCAGACGAGAGGCAGGTTTATCTCGGCCAAGTTCTGCCTGCGTTTTCGGAATCTTTTTAAACTATAATCGAATTTATGCTCATCTCGGCGGGAAAATTTACACCGTCATTTTTTGTTTTTGTTTTTTGTTCTTTTTCTTCCCCCCTTCTTTCTTCTTCCAAAGAACTGAGTGGATAGGTTGGGAATCTTTCCAATTTTATCCAGGTTTTTGTTTTCTAATTCATTTCCCGAGGAAAAGTAAGCTTTATAATGGGCCGATGGAAATCAATTTTCGTTCGTTTGCTGAGTTATTGGAGTGTCAAACTTGAAATCTTAGTTTTGGCATGCCCGGACACAAACTCGGGAGAGAGTGCTCACTTATCTGAAGGTGATTCGAGCTTACGTAACCTTAAATTGCTTCTGACAAGAACTTGTAGAGTTAATCTGCTACGCATCCAAGTAGATGACAGCAGTTTAAATATTTTAAGAAAATGTGAGGATTTTTTGGATGAAGACAGAAGAATTTTATGATTCGTTTCATAACTTATTTTATTTTTCTTCAACCAATTAATAATTCAAGTGTGTTATGGAAATGTCTGGAAGAATTTTAAGTGTATAAAATATTATTAAGATTTATGAAAACGCTTAAACTATGAATGCCAAATAGTTATAGTTTATTTTAATAGCGAAAAAATAATTACTTGATGATACCTGCAACTAATTTCCTACGTTCAATTTTTCGGTTTTTTTTAATTCTCTTTTTAATTAATATTTTTGTAAGATACATATTTTCAAATTATTTTTGAAATATAACTATTCAAAAAAGGTAGAAAAAATGTTTTAATGTGCAGAAATTTTATTATTTGTTTAATAAATCCAATTATGCTAAATTATTTTTTTAAATGGATATCGATTTTATAAATTATTTTATTAGCAGCTAATAAGCTTACACTATTAGCTTAATTCAATTATTGTTAATTTAATTTTTTAACTTGTACTAAAATAATTGGTTATCTATATTAGAATTTGATTAATCCTTTATTAATAAAATAAAAATAAGTTAAAGTTTTATTTCTGTTTCATTGAAATACTCAGAATATTATATTCCATTTTGTAATCATGAATTAAAAGTTGTTGCTAGAAAAATAAGAAAATGTTTATATATCAATGTTTACCAGTTTTTACTGACTAAAGTTCAAAGAATTGCTTTAGGCTTAAATTATACTATGAATCTGAAACGGATTTTTAAAGGCCTTTTTATTTCGTAATGTATTTACAAAAATTAAAACAAAAACATTCTTGCAAATATTATTTAAATTAATCATTGAAGGATAAGGTATTAATAAAATATCTACTAAAAATCATTAAAAAGGATTAAAATACTCAGTTTGGAACATCACACAATCCTAATGGCTTAGAATTAATTCATAGAGTAAACAGTTTGCAGCTCCTTTTTCAGTTGAAAAGCAGACAACTTATATATTTTTAGACATGAATATATAGTATATTCTGAAGATTTCAATAAAAAAATGTTATATTCCCTCACATGAAAAGCTGATTTTTCTAACCTCAAAAATATATCTAAATTTTAAAAAAGTTTTTAATGTTAAAAGAATGTTTGTATAAGTTATACCATTTATTGTTCCAGCATCGACATTCGCATCGATATAAAACAGCAGACGATAATTGTAAATTAACGTCTAATATTTCGTGTCTTTAAACAAAACTACAATAAGTTTGCGGTTGGTATTTGGCACAGCAAATCATACAGTTACATAAATTTTAAATGAAACAAAGAAGAAAATGAAATGATAGAATAAATCCTTAAAATTCTTTGGCAGTTTCTCTAAAAATTTATCCGAAACTGATAATGCTGATTTTTGCTCTTGATTAAGTATACAATTTTAAATAAACAAGGGTATAAGAAGTAAAATATTCCGACATTAGTTTCACATTTCAGCTTATAAACAGGCCGTGGTAGCTAGAGGTACATTCTCGGCTTCAGATCCGGGGTGGGGAGAGGTATCTGGTTTGAGACCTGGTTCCACTGAAGAACCGGGTCTGGTCATGTTAAATCCATCGGGGCCAAATTTCCTCCAACTGGCTGGATGCAGAAGTTTTAAGAAGGGGGAGCTAGCTCAGGTGTCGTCCTAGTCTTCTAACCACTATTCAAAACATAAGGTAAGTCCCAAAATAGCTTTTGAATTACTTTAAAAGGGGAGCATTTATATACCTAAACCAAATTAAACTCTAGCTTATAAACATTTATAAATCGATTATAAATATATAAAGATTACCATTTTAAATAAACAAGTTTAAAAAATAAATGCTAAGATTATATATTCTTCTTCTTACATAAAACTATATAAGAAATGATTTGACAAAAATCAACAACAAATGACCATGATTTTTTTGTTATTTTTGTAGGAAAGATTGAATGTAGGTAAGATTTTCTAGGTAGTTACTAATAGCATTTGGAAAATGTTAGACATGTTTTTAAAAAGATTCTGCTACAAGAAAAACACCTCAGCAAAAACTGACATTGAGTCATTAATCTTCACAAAAAATTATATACAGTAAAAAACTAAAACGGGTAAAAAAATAATGAGAATTTCTATTCTTGGCTATAAGGATTCATAAATCTACTATAAACATTTGAAGTATAAGATTTAAAATTAAAAAAAAGATTAAACAAGTGAAAGAATAAGATATTAACAACATATATATTCCAGCCTATAAAAACTATCGCGTTAAATATATAATAACATCCAGAAGACCAAACTTTGATCTCTGTATTATTATTATTATTTTGTAAAATTGTGTTTTTTTTTTGGAGAAAATATTTAGATAAGAATTACATATTATTATTTTTTAATCTTAGCTACTTATGAACTGATCATTTAAATAAAAAAAGCATGGACGCACAAATAGATATCTTTAAATACAGAACACATTTTACAATTTATCTGTCATTACTTATATTTTTTAATTTACTCTCAGTTTTACCATGATGAAATTGGCATCGAGAGGCCACTATATGACATTGTCAGCATAAGAGCAGATAAAAAAAAGACTCTAATAGCTAGTAATAAAAAGAATGTTTTTAGTATTTAAAATCACGTTTTTTTCGGTAAAGTCATTTATATAGATAAACTGAAAAAAATTAACATAAATACTGAATTCAAAAAGTAAGGCAAGCAGCACAATCCGAACCAAGTATCGCAACACTTGGGTTATTTTGTTCCGACTAATGAAATGCACTTCTCACACTTCAAAACAGTAGTTGAATATGCTTATTCTAATTATTAGTCACACAAAAAAATATTATTTTTTGTGTGTAAAATACCTATACCTCTTCTATAAAATATCCATGTCTATAATACTAATATCTCCCCCAGAAAAATACCTATATAGTTAAACTTAAAGCGAAGCCTTATTTAAATATAAAATTTGGTCCAAATTATTTGAGCCATTTCAGAGGTACACGAAATAAATATAAATGTATACAAAAATTGCTCGTTTAAAGTTAGAAATTTAAATACACAGTTAAATGCCAGATTTTTCAAAACTCTTCTTTATTGTTATTTTTATTTTGTATGTGCATGTATTTACTATGTACCGAATTGTTATTCTAACCATCCCTGTTGACTACCATAGAAACTATATACAACAGCATTTCTTAACCTTTCAGTATTCGCAGTCCAATTTCCAATTTAATTAGTAGTTTTACTTAAATAAGTTATTAAATATGTCGAAATCTATGTGTACGTGTGCTTTCCTTTCAGTCAGTTAAACAATTTTTTAAATAATATTTTCTCTTGGATATTATTGATTGAGAATCGCTGATATACAAAGTTGAGAATCGTTGGTATACAAGGTTGAGAATCGTTGATTTACAAGGTAGAGAATCGATGTTATACATGGTTGAGAACCGTAGTATATACTAGGTCGAGAATCGCTGATATACAAGGCTGAGGATCGTTGATATACAAGGGTGAGAATCGCTGTTATACAAGGGTTAGAATTCCTGATATACAAGGTTGAGAACCGTTGATATACAAGGTTGAGAATTGCTGATATACAAGAGTTAGAATTTCTGATATACAAGGTTGAGAATCGCTGTTATACAAGGTTGAGAACCGTTGATATACAAGGTTGAGAATTGCTGATATACAAGGTTGAGAACCGCTGTTATACAAGATGGAATCGCTGATAATCGATGATGTACAAGGTTGAGAATCGCTGATATACAAGATGTATTATCCTTTTACTTTATTAGCCTTGAAAAACATCTATATTAATGACACATTTCAAGGCATCATATTCGTATTAAAACCCATCGCATCTCTCAAAGTGCCTTTGTATCCTTCCCTGAATTTAAAAACAGACGACGGGTTATAGTGAAAGGTATTAGAGCAAAGAGGGGAAATGAAAGAAGAAAAAGAAGTGGAAAAAACCCTCTACTCTCCCTAAAAAAGTATAAAAAAGGAGGAAAAAGTCAAGTCCGAACCTCTATTGCGACTTGATTAAAATCGATTTTCTTCTTTGTTTCTTTCATTTTATTGACTTGTGCGGACTCCAGTGCTCGGGAGTAATTGCAAGGATGTTAATAGAAGCCGTATTCAGGGATACCATAGCTTCCAGTAGAAAGAATTTGAACATCGTTGGATAAGTAGGGAAAAAAGTGATTCGGCCTACAGAAAAAGGGGAAAAAATCAATTCCTGTATTCTTGGGGGAAAAAACTGTTCGATGACGATACAATTTTTTAAATCGATGGAGTGAATAGATGAAAGTATGGCTTCGAAACGAATGTTTGAAAATTTTAAACTTTGAATAGGTAACGGATTTTTATAGGACGAAACGTTTAAGGTGCGCCTTTCGAATAAAAAAAAAGCAATGGAATCTTTAAATGAAAAATATAAAATAAATAAATAAATATAAAAAATAAGGAAATTTAGTATAATAGTTAAAATTATTAAAATAAATTAAAAAGAAAATGTAAACATAATATATTATAAAGGAGAAATAAATATAAATTATAAAGAAACAAGTAAATTAAGCATATTATTAAGAAAAAAAAAATACGTATAAAGAGACCACTTTTCCTGTAATGATCGTTAATTTTATAATTACATAAAATCTCCTTAGAATATTATTTACCTAATATTCAAAGTTACATTACTGTAGTAAAAATGGTAAGTAGAAAAGTACACATGCATAATACAGAAGTTGTAAAATATTAAAAATTTAGTAACGGAATTTTCAGAAAAGTTAAAAAAAATATTTCATTAATCGACATCACAAAATCGTAAAAAATTACTTTAATTAGTGATACTAGTATAAATTAGTTATTTTATATCATAGGGTAAAGATAATCAATTTTATATGATAAAATATACAAAACCCTCTTACAAATTTATTCACCTAATATTTGAAAGTTTTAGAACAGTAATGAAAATGAAATTCGAAACACAAACCTGCTTAGTATGGAAATAAATTGTTGAATATTGAAAAATTAAACTCAGAAATCTCAGAAAAGATAAGCTTAAAATCATAGGCATCATAAAACCGTACGTTACCTAGTACTGAAATTGAATATTAAGTATTGCATTACTTAGTATTGAAAATAATCTAAAAGTTTATGTTAGATTCATGTAAAATATATAAAATCCCCAAATATTAAATTATTCATTTAATATTTGTGATTTCCAGAACTATAATAAGAATGAAAGCAGAAAAAAAACCTTGCTTAATTTAGAAATTTCCTTCCCAAAATATTGAAGATATAGAATCAGAATTTCAGAAACCATATGAAAAAACTTACAATAATGGACATCCTAAAATCCTACATCATAAAGATAATTAATTTTATAATTATATAAAATACACTTAGAATGTTATTAATTTAAAACAAATGCTCTAAACTTCCAAAACTATAAGCTATAATTTAATAATTATAAAAATATAAACTATAATAAAATATAAAAACAAATTGATTCAATATAGAACTTCTATTCGTCTATTATGGAAAATTTTTCATATGATTTCTGAGAATTCCAGCTCTAGACCTAAATATTCCAGATCTTTATCGTATATAATTGTTTTACTTAGAATAAACAATTATGTAAAGATCGTTAATTTTATAAATATATAAAATACGCTTCGAATTCACCTTCATCTAATGTTTGAAAGTTTCAGAACTAGAATAAGGAAGAAAGTAAAAAAAGAAACCTGCTTAATGTAGAACTTTCAGTTGTTGAATATTTAATCGGAATTCTCATAAACAATATGAAAACCTTTCAATAATAGACATAATAATCATATGTAATTGTATTAGTGCATACAATGGTGTAAAGATCAATACAGTAAAAGCTCCTTATTCGCGCTCTCTTCATTCGCGTTTTCACTATTCGCGGATTAAAAAAATGCGACCCAATTTCTCTATTCGCGGCTAAAAATTTCTTTATTCGTGGATCTAATAAGTACGCACATAATAATAAAAGGATTCCAATAGGTATACAACCCAATATCCTTTGTAAATGCCGTCAAATGGACTAATAAAAAAAGTAAAATAGATCTTATTACAACTTTGTCTAAAGAATGTTGTTAAATGCAAACTGCAAACATAGCCGAAATCGCGAATGGAATAGGACGAGATGGGTTCGAACAGATAGAATCAAGTGACATTCAGGAATTGCTTGAATCGCAAGATGAAGATCTGACTGAAACCGACTTGGAGGAAGTGTTAAATTCACAGCCCATTGAAGAAGAGGCTTCAACAAGCACTGGAAGCGTGACATTTCATTTGAAAAATCTTAGTGATGAAAATTGATCCGTCTATGGAGCAAAGTCTTAATTTTAAGAGGCAAATTGCTCATGCGACAGCTGCGTATCAGTTCGAATGGAAGGAGCTTTTAAAAACTGCCAAGCAAGAGAAAATGACAAAATGCTTCAAACCATCACCTAAGCCTTAAGCCAAACCTTAAGGCTTAGGTGATGGTTAAACCTTATAAATCAAATTGTTCAAACACACTTCAATTAAATTTATATATATATATATATATATATATATATATATATTCCGTATTCACGGTTTCTGTATTCGAGGCATATTTATGTAACATACACCCCGCGAATAAGGAGCTTTTACTGTAATTTTATAATTATCTTATATCATCTCAGAATGCTCTTCAGCTAATGCCTCAAAGTTCCAGAACTATGATAAAAATAAAAGTAAAAATGCAAAACTGCTTAATATAGAAATTTCAGTCGTGGAATTTTGAAAGTCAAGATTCGGAGTTGTTAAGGTATCCCACAATGTTCGAAAGAACATTTTTAAGAACTATTAAAAACTATAGTTTATGGATACATTTTCTATTATTATATAAAATACTATAAACACAAAAAAATTATTTGAAAATAAAATATATTTTGAAAAATAGGGAAATCGGTAGTAATTTTTAATAAAATTTAAACAAAAACGGTTAACACTATGCACAAAATTATATGGCAGCAATCCTATTTTTCTTTGCACACAAGTTACAGAATACAATGATGAAGGAAATGAACCAAAATCTAAGAAACATTTTGAGATACAAAGAAGTTATGGGTAAAAATATACGTAGATATGCCTTTTTTCCATAAATTCACAAATAAATGTTTCTAAAAACACCTATAAATGAAAAACTATCTCACCAACAATAAAACTTTTCGTTCACTTCATTGCCCATATTATTTAAAACACACGCTAAAATTGTTACTCAAATACCTCTTTAAATTTTTGAGGTATTATATTAAAGGTGGAGAATTTTTATAAATATTTAAGTTTTCAGAAAATGGAAGTTAAAAAGAAATTTTAGCTGAAAGATATATGAAAATATGGATGGTTGGTCAGATAGGTCTTCCTTCTCCTGGAAAAGAAAAACTGTTTTGGAAAGAGGAAAGTCTGAATTACAAGAAATAACAATAAAAAAACATTCGCAAATGTGGTCGATAACCAGTGTTTTTAACGTAGTCGGATACCTTAAAAAAGACCGAAAAATGTTTAATAATAATCGTATATAATTGTGATAGTAATGATAGTATAAACAATAGTGGGAACGTCATTAATTTTATAATTATATAAAATATATAAAATCACTTTTGAATATTATTCAGTTAATAATTAAAAATTACCGAACTTAATAAGAATTCAAGTAAAAAACAACTATGCTTATTAGAATTTTGAATGTCCATATAGAGTTGCGGCATATTGGAGGCCCAGAACTGAATTTTTCAGAAAAGATATGAAAAACTTTTAATAATAGACTTCATAAAATCGTACATTGCAAATATCGTAAATTTTCTAATTATATAAAATGCTCTTAGAATGTGTTCACTGATTGTTTTAAATTTCCAAAATATTTTAAAGAAGGAAAGTAAAAAAGCAAAAATAAAAATACTTAGTATAGAACTTTCAGTTGTTGAATATCGAAGATCTAGAATCGGAATTCTCAGAAACCATATGAATAAACTTTTAATGATAGACATCATAAAACCAAAAATCACCAAAATCGTTCATTTCATAATTATAGAAAGTACTGTTAGAATGTTATTCACTTACTATAGTTCCAGAACCATAATAAAAATAAGTAGTAGAACAAAAATGCTTCATATAGAACTGTTAGTTATTGAATATCGAATATCTAGAATCGGAATTCTCAGAAACCATATGGAAAATCTTTCAATAATATACATCATAAAACCGTACATCGCCAAAATCGTTCATTTCATAAGTATATAAAATACTGTTAGAATGTTATTCACTTACTATAGTTCCAGAACCATAATTAAAATATGTAGTAAAACAAAAATGCTTCATGTAGAACTTTCAGTAGTTGAATATCGAAGATGTAGAATCGGAATTCTCAGAAACCATATGAATAAACTTTTAATGATAGACATCATAAAACCGTACATCGACAAAATCTTTAAATTCATAATTATAGAAAATACTGATAGAATGTTATTCACTTACTACAGTTACAGAACCGTAATAAAAATAAAAGGGGAAAAGCAAACATGCTTCATATAGAACTTTCAGTTGTTGAATATTGAAGGTTCACAATCAGAATTCTCAGAAACCATATGAAAAAACTTTCAATAATAGACATCATAAAACCGTACATCGCCAAAGGCTTTAAATTCGTAATTATATAAAATATTGTTAGAATGTTATTCACTTATATTTTTATTATAGTTCTGGAAATATAATAAGTAGAAAAACAAACACGCTTCAACTAGAACATTCAATTGTTGAATATCGAAGATCTAGAGCAGGAATTCTCAGAAAACATATGAAAAATCTTTCAATAATAGACATTATAAAACCGTTCATAGTCAAAGGCTTTAAATTCATAATTACATAAAATATTGTTATAATATTAATCACTTATATTTTTATTATAGTTCTGGAAATATAATAAATAGAAAAACAAACATGCTTCAACTAGAACATTCAGTTGTTGAATATCGAAGATCTAGAGCAGGAATTCTCAGAAACCATATGAAAAAACTTTCAATAATAGACATAATGAAATCGAATATCTTTAAAATCATGAACTTCATAATTAAACTATAAAAATAAAAGTAAAACAAACATGCTTCATATAGAAGTTTCAGTTGTTGAATATTGAAGGCTGAAAATCAGAATTCTCAGAAACCATATGAAAAACTTTCAACAGTAGACTTCCAAGAAAACATGCGAGGGAAAAAAAAAAGTAGAAAACTAGTTTCCACTCTTCTGTGTAAGGAAACACACTTTCTTCCAGATCGAAACTATTATTTTCTGTCCTAGATTTCATGAGGATGCCCACGTATCTACAGAGCTTGGGAAACCGTTCTCCTGATACGAATTTCAAAACAGGCGTCCCCATTTAAAATTTATTTCAAAATACAACACAGTTTTTAGAAAAGCCCGGAGCACTTTGCTTCCTCTTCCTAAAATTAAAGCAGACCTCCTCCTATGTTCAATGCCTTCTGTACCTGGAAATCTTCGCTGCTGTTTTTTTCCCCAGTAGTTATTGACTCTCAAATCGTTTTATTGCAGCCCTCAGGAAAAAAAGTGTTTATTTGCTTTCAAAAAGTGGAATTTTTAGCCCCCGCCTGTACTTTCAACTATGTCCTTTGATTGCCATAGCCCCGTCTACCACTAGAAACATCAGAAGACTAAAATAGTTGTCACCTAAGGCGGAAAGGGGCAATCAAATTAGAACTATAAAATTATTCGTGATTGTAAATTCTGACGCTTTGCCCAAAAAGAAAAAAAAAGATAAAGTTGGGAAAAAAATATAACGTTATGAAAGAAAGAATTGGACTTTTGAGTTGGTTTTGATATTATGGCGAATTGCATTTTAGGGTCCACGAATGTGTAGATTGAAGGTCAAACTCGTGACTCTACGATTTGCAGCCGAGTAACATATCTGCTCGACGAAAGTGATCACCAATGTCCAGTGGCAGTTACTGGCTTATTATCACCACAATAATCTCCCTCCAATGAGTCGTATAATGAACGACTTTATTGCGCCAAGCGTTATGGCTAGAGAGCAGTGTGTTTTGGTAGAGTCAAGCGTTATGGCGAGCATGCTTTTGAGCTCCAAGCGTTATGGTGAACGTGCTTTGGTAGCTCCAAGCGTTATGGAGAGTAAAGAGCGTGCTTTGGTAGCGCCAAGCGTTATGGTGAGTAAAGAGTGTGCTTTGGTAGCGCCAAGCGTTATGGCGAGAGAAGTGCATGTTTATTGTCCGAGGTCACCAAAGTGGCGAATTGAATTGTGGGTTCGTGCCAATGTGGAGATAGAATTCCGCCGAGAATCAAGCTCGCGACCTTATGATTTACAACCGTTTAACATAGCCGCTATACAAAAAATGATCACCACTGTCCAAAAACAGTTACTGGCTTATTAAGATTCCACCACAATATTACCATCAGGTATTTATTACTTCAAGAGTTTCGGAATCTTGTAAAAGAAATTAAAATTTTAAAAGGCATTTTGTTATGTTTAGTGATTTTAATTTTTGTGTTTAAAACAAAGTTTAGTTATATTAACAAAATGTCTTGAAGCAATACTAGGACTATCTTGGGACGAACCTCGAAATTTTTAACAGCGGTCAGGTGACGAGGACGACATCTGGGCTGTCACCCCTTCCCTCTGCACACCACACCAGCGAGAGGACGTTTGGCCCTGATGGATTTAACGCGCAATAAACTCCCATACACGACGGATCATCGATGGAATCGGGCGGATCAGCGTTTAGTTTAATCGAATTTGTTAATCGTCTTTCTGAAACTGCTGGTATGTTTAGATTTCTTATATACTTCCACCAGTAGGAAATTTGAAACAATACTATCTTTATTATTTGTTTATTTATTGAAGTTAAATAATACGAAAAAAAAAAGAGTTTGAGAGCCAATGAAAATATTGAAGTGCCAAGCATAATACTATCCAATCAGAATGAGCGAAAGAGAACCGTTTATGTGAGCAAAGTTTCGGAACCACAGGGGAATCGCCAGTTTATTTCAACATTTTGGATTATAACTAACAATTCAGAATGCTCTAACATTGATGCCCAAATATTATATATATATATGCCCAATATTATATATATATATGATAAAATCTCCAACGATTTTGAGATGATATCCATCGTTTTTATAAATATCGAAATTTTGTCCCTTTCAGATGCGTCTCATCCCCTCGGCAGCTCGTTGTCCGGACCGGTTTGAAACCTTCCTCGTTGAGAGTCGAGGATCTGGGGTCTTACAGATATATTCAAATAGTTTATTCCAAAATGTGATAAAACAATGAAAGACATAAAAAAATGTGAGGCAAAAAGTGCACGCAAAAATTGAACTTCTGAAAAGATCTTTGAAAACACTTATAACTTCTCATTCAAAAACTACATACGTCCACCACAGAAACAGGTTCAAAAAAAGTCTTGCTTTGCTCACAGTGTTTCAAATTTGGGAAAGAAATAGAGTTAAAAAAAATGGGTAATAGCAAAAACTTAGGGAAAGAGTAACTTGAAGCATGAACAAAAAAATGCACGTTAGAGAAGTTAATATGTCCTGAAATATGGTGATAATTTGAAATTGAAATCTGGAATCATGCTATATTTCTGACTTTTTAAAATTGGTAATCTTGTGCAAAATATCAAAAACTTTTTTGCTAACAAAATATTATATTTAGTCTGTTTTGAATGAAATGCGGCCCATAGAATTTAGAAAATTAAGAGTTTTTGCACCAGTTAGAAATCATTTGTTAAAACTTCTTGGTATACGCAATTTACAATTTCCCTATTTGGTGTTACAACAGTCACATAGTCAAAGAATTCAAAAGAGTTCAACCTAATTTTTTGTCTGTTAAAAAATTAAAAAAAAATTTGTCCGTTAATTTTTCGAACGAATTTGCTTGAAATCTTACCAAACCAAGTGTTAACGTTACAGAGCAAGGTGGAAAAGTTGTCAAACTGCGATTAACAAATTCGGACTGATTTTGCGTCCACATAAGCGTTATACTTATATATGTTGGCCACCTGGCATTTGCATATGTACCTTTCTGCCTTCAGAGTATTCAATTTTAGAAATTGATTGTTTAAATTTTTGTAATTGATGATAAAGGAATTTTTCCAGTTCGTAAATTAAATTCTTTCTTACAAATAAATTTATTTATAATTTATTAATACTAGCTGAAATGCATAATTGTATGGCAAGCGAACTGAGCTGTGATTCATAAAGAAATTGTTTCCCAGAATGGTTAAATTAATTAGATTGACTGACGATTTTTTTTTCCTATTTTGGAGATTCTTTTCCAGATTTGAAAAGAATAACCATTCACCAAACATCTTGGAGAATAGTTAACATGGTAGTGTAAGCCCTAAAAGAGATTAAATTTTCTGAAGTAATATTAAAATAGTTCACTTTAAATGTCATTAACAATATGAATCTTTTTTTATCTGAATCAAATAAAACATTAATTACAAAATAACAGATTGCTAAAAAAGAATCAGTGACTGATACAGGTATAGGAATTTTCAATTTTAAAATTTATTATTCGGTTTTACTATTAAAAAGTAACATGCTATTTAAAGATATCATACTATATAAAATGTACCATACTTTTTAAAAAGTACCATGCTATATAGAAAGTACCACACAATTTAAAAATACCATACTATATAAAAAGTATTATACTATTTAAAAAAATCATACTATGTAAACAGTACCACTGTACTATTTAAAAATAACACACAATATGAAAAGTGCCACTGTACTATATAAAAAGTATCACTGCAATATTTAAACATGCCATATGAAGATTTAAATTCGATTTACAAACATTACGCAATTTATACAAACAAAAATTGAATAATAAATTAAAACAATAAAAATCTAAATGACATTTTCTTATATAAGAAAAATTCAAATGATTATTTGCCACAGTTTCAATTTGAAAGGATTTTTAAGTATTGAAATATAAATCTTATCTAAAGATGAAGCGTTTTGTCCTCCAAAACAAATTATTAAAATAATTATAGTAAAAACGTTCGCCTTTCATCTTTCAAGTGTTGTGAATATCTCTTCAGGGAAGTAGATAAAAACAGTTTCTTATTGTTGAAAATGATTTTTAAGAGCAAAATATTTAGTCACCATTTTAATGAACGCGCATATACTTTTTTTTTCAAATGAATGTTTCTTTTTTTTTTAATTTATTGATCGAAAAGCTTATTTTGAGCCACAACAACTTATCCCTATCCCATTTTCGAAAAGTCTTGTCTTCCCCAAGTCTTCTCTTTTCATTACAGATTTAGAACAAGTATTTTAATGAGTTCCTTTTCAAAATGGCAAAGCAAAGCGAAGCTAACGAGACAATTTATCGTCTGCTGATGTGCCCCACACGTGTTCTTTAAAAGAATTCTCGATTTGAAACGGACACTAATGAGTTCAAAATTATGAAAGAACTTCGAAAGTAATTGTTCATTTGTCATTCCAGAGTTGAAATATG
>JAPMOQ010016150.1:3010612-3026080 GCA_026543055.1 Argiope trifasciata | reverse complement strand
GATAATTAACAGACGAATAACAGAAACTACTTATAAACAGACGATAACTAACAATGATTTTTTTATGTTTATCTATATAAACATTAACAGCATAAAATAAAAAATGAGCGATTTTCACTAAATATATGTAAAACCTAATATTTTCGCACTTTTATGATAAAATTTTAATATAAAAATTAATTCTCTATTTCCACAACGTATGCAGTAATTAACTTATATTGTCTCTGAAAACTTTAACAGTATTATTGTAAAGGAATTTGTATTAGTGTTATTCAATTCATAAAATTCAAATTTGTTATATTAAAATTTCGATTATTTATAACTTTACAATTCGTCCTTTTGAGATTTTTTATTTGAAAAATTATTATAAACAGGATTTTATGGTTTATAAAATTAATTTAAAGTTTTACAGGAAGTTTGACATGCTTCTTTGTTGGGAAATGTATCTTTTTTTTTAAAAAAAAAGCAAAAACATAGTTTTATATTTTCGAATTGTATCCTTTCAAGCTGATTTCAATAAAACACTTGCAAAATTTCTTGTCTCATACCAAGCAAGACGAATCATAAAAAAAAAGATAAAAAAAAGTTTAGTAAAATCTTTAGTCACCTTTTAAAGTTATTTATTTTAACGTATTATTACTTACATAATTTAAAAAAAAGAAAAATTGTCGAAAAATTGAGCTACTGCCATTTCATTTTTACTTTAATAAACATATGACAAACTCTTGAAATATTTAAAACTAAATGAACTGACAGAACTAAACTATATGATACCAGACAAATTAAAAAGATAATTAAATTATAATATTAATAAGAAACTATAATTCTTTGATGGTTTCACCTTTTAAATTTAAAATAATAATAGTGTTCTTAATTCATTGCCATTTTTTTTCTAATGATAGTTTATAACATATCATTAAACCGATGTGTTATCTAAACTGTAGTAATTAGGATTTAAGATCTATGTCATCTCATTTTCTCTTAAAACTCATTCATCAGAAAATATATATTTCATCAGAATTTTGAATTTATGCTGCAAATTTCTCGTCACATTTACATTACAAATTTTACGTTTACAAATTTCACGTTATCATGTGAGAACATTATTATTTTTAAATCATTGTTTGCCTTAACAAAGGTATCCGACTACGTTCGAAAAAAAAAAAAATTGGAAAAATTGAATTAAAAAAAATTATGGTTTTTAGAGACATTGTCAATTTTAATACGAAATTCTATAAATGCAGCAAAACTATTTGATGATATAATATATTTTTAGAAATAGGAAAATTGGTAGTAATTTCTAATCAAATTTAACCAAAATGGTTAACACTCTATACAAGCAATGCAACAATCTTATTTTTCTTTGTACATGTTAATATAATAATGAAGGAAATGAACCAAGATCAACGAAAAATTTTGGGATGCAAAGAAGTTATGGGTAAAAATACACATATATATGCACTTTTTCCCGTAAATTTACAACTTAATTTTTCTGAAAACACCTATAAATGAAAAAGTATTTTACTAACAATAAAACTTTTGATTCATTTCATTGCCCATACAATTAAACACAATCTGATATTTTTATGTATATACCTCAATTTTTTTAAGATAACATGTTAATGGTGGAGGACTTTTATGAAAAAATATTTTTGAGAAAATTGATGATAAGACAAATTTTAGTAGGAAAATAAGTGACCCTGGATGGTAGGCCAAGACTTCCTTTACCTAGAAAAGGTAAACTATTTTTGAAAGAGGAAAATCTGAATAACAATTTTAAAAAAATTTCTCAATGTGGCCGAAAACCAGTGTTTTTAACGTAGTCGGATACCTTAATGTCACTCATTAACCAGTATAAACCGGTGTGGAGCAATCACGAGACTTCTCTACCTTCCTTTCTCTCTTTATATATATAAAATGATAATTTTTAAAGACTTTTATTTTCAACATTTCTACCTGGCAAACAAAGTTTTTGAAGCTCGACCGATTTTGAGATGAACAATAAAACGATCGTTTTTTTCAAAATATCGACGGATGCGTAATATGATAGTTCCGTCATTGCTCCAAACCGGTTTAAACTGATTAATGACTTAAATTAATTAATGAATAATTTGGAAGTCAAGTTATAAATTTAGTTGGCGATAAATCGTTAAATGTGACAACCTTCTGCATTATTTTCTAATAACCTTAAAAGCAAAAAATGGATGCCAGAAAAGTGATAAATAGTTAGTTTGTTTCCTACGTATTTTGAGGCTTCAAAAACCACAAACAAAAACAACCTTATGCTCTCACATAATAATAATCTCACATAAAAACGAAAAATTAATGCATCAAAAGCGATAAATCGCCAATTTGTTGCCTACGCATTTTGAGACTTCTCAAACAATAACATAATTTCTGGCATGATAATATGTGATTGACGTTACTAATTAATTTTTAGCTTTTAGTCAAGATTTTAAATCATGATTTGACCTAGTGATCTTCCAATCACCTTAGACCTTTTTGTTAACGAAGAAATAAGAAACTGCATGATATAAGCTTTAATTATTAAATTTGTACTTATTTATTTTTAATTATTTTATTCGAATCAGAATAAATTCAGCTTTAATCTCAACGGAATATATTTCCGAAAAAAAGAATTCTCTTTGAGGATTTGATTAAAGACAGAGATTATGTACTCTTTTACGGATTAAAATGTCAGAAACGTCATAGTATTTCAATCCTTTCGCGAAGACAGGAAGCAACATTACATCTCAACTCCAAACTAATTCTAATTTATGGAAGGAAAAAAAAAAGAACTCATCTCAAGTCAGAAGTTTGAATTCTCTTTGAAAAGCCGAAACGCTCCATATCAATCAGACTGAGTCTCAATTTAGTAAAATAACTAAATCATAGGAAGGTTGTTTTTCAAGTAACTAATTAGGTGTTTATACGAATAATTAGTAAATTAATTAGATTTTGCAAAATTGAGAAATTCGGCTTCTGAAAGAGCAAAAAGTATTTTTCGAAATAATAATAATAAATAAACAAATAAATTTAAATAGTGGAACTTGTTAATTAAGAATGCGTTTAAACTTAATTTGGCGGTTGAAATGTCTCGAAAAAATTATTTTAAATTCATGTTCCCTTACATAATTTATTTGCTTCTTCTTTGAATATAAATTATGCGAATTTAATAATACAATAATCGTCTGAACTGTATACAATAATCGTCTGATTGCTTATTTGATTTATATTATGCATCAGCTTGTATCCGGCGCGTTGCTGCCGCAGAAGAAATAACCTTGGAAATATCGTTTGGAATTTGAAATAACTGTCTGGTTTCATTAAGAATGATATTCATTTTCTTGTTGGTAATGAATACATTCATTGCAATTGAAGGATATATAAAGGAGAAGCATGAATAGTACTTATTCTATTTTTATTATTCGACTCTACGCACAAACATTCATTTTTATGTATTAGATTTGTGTATTCTTTCAGAAAGGTAATGAAAGAAAATAGTTATTGTATCTCGTGATTCGTTTAATATTCGTTCAGAATTCTCAATTTAATGTTAGAAAATGTGATTAAAATATTTCCTTTTGAAATTGATTAAACATAGAAAATATATTTATGCCATAAATTCTTTAATATAGTTGCAAAGATAATTTTTTGAAAACTAAGACTACTTGATTTAAATTACTTTACCTACTTGATTTAAGTGATTTCTAAAGCTATTAAGGCATCCGACTGCGTTCAAAACACTGGTTATCGACCACATTGGATATCTTTTAAAATTCTTCTTATTTCTTGCAGTTTAGACTTGTCTCTTCACGAAACTGTTCTTATTTTAGGAAAAGTAGGCGTGACCTGCCATCCAAAATCGTATATTTGTCAGCTAAAATTTGTCTTTAGCTTTCATTTTCTCAAAACCTTAATTTTCATGCAAATTCTCCATCATTAACATGATATCCCCAAAACTAATGGAAGTATTTACATAAAAATTTCACCGGGTGTTTTGAATAATATGCGCATTGAAATGAAACAAAAGTTTTATTGTTGGTGAAACACTTTTCCATTTATAGGTGTTTTTAGAAAAATTAAGTTGTAAATTTGTGGAAATAATGCATACATGCTCATTTTTAACTATAACTTCTTTGTATCTTAAAATCTTTCTTAGATTTTGGTTCATTTCATTCATCATTGTATTCTATAGCTTGCTATAGAATAAAAAGAATTCTATAGAAAAAAAAATAGGATTGCTACATTAAAATTTTGTGTAGAGTGTGAACCGTTTTGGTTAAATTTCATTAACATTTACTACAAATTTTCTCATTTCTCAAAATGTATTACATTTTCAAATAGTTTTGTTGTATTTATAGTGATTATTACTGACAATACACCTAAAAATCATAAATAGTTTCTAAAAACTAGATTTTTCAAAAAAATTTCTACAAACGGAGTCGGATACCTTAATTTCCCACAAAAACTTTTTCATTATCTTAATACTAAAAAAGTTAACTCTTTATGATATCGATTTCATTTCTATAGTTTATTTTCTCTATACTTAATAACTTTTACAAGTTTAATTTACAATGTTACGATGCTTAAGTTATGTTATGTTTGGTTTTAAAAAAAGGCTTTTTAAGTGTAATGATAACTTCAATTACATTTTAAATGTTATGAAATTCAAACTTATTCATCAAAATATTCAATTGTGTGCTTTTGCTAATCTATACTTATAATAAAGTTCAATGTGTGTGTGTGTGTGTTGGCGCTCTACAGGTCAGACCTTTGGACCTACAGCTACCAAATTTGGTACATGTAAACCTTGGAGGTCTGGAATGTGCACCTCGGAGCTCTTTTTTTGAATTTTTAATAAAAATTTGAATTAATTAAAATTTAAGCGAAATTTCGACGTTTTTCCGCTATAACTTCCAAAAATATTATAGCACAAACATGATTTTTACATCAATTTATAGATTAAAAAAATAGCTTTTTAATGGTATCAGTGTTTTAATGTATAACTTACGCTTCTGTTTTTAACGAATTTTTAAAGAAATATTTTAACCATTTTTTTCAACAATATATTTCGGATAAAACAATAAAATTTAATCTGCACGAGCAAGTCAAGGGGGAAAAATTAGGTTTTATCAGCGTGTTGCCATCCTATTGACGGAAGTTCAAATTAAAAAAAAACTATCATTGCAAATTGAATCTGAAGAAATGCAATTTTTAGCACGTGACTGGATAAAAAATATATATATAAAATGTGACATAAAAATTAAATGCAAAGAAAACATTTCTATAATCGTTTGCAACATCTAAATAATTAATTCAACAATGACGGAAGTTCAAATTAAAAAAAAAAAACTATAGTTGCAA
This sequence comes from Argiope trifasciata, assembly GCA_026543055.1. Classification (NCBI taxonomy): domain Eukaryota; kingdom Metazoa; phylum Arthropoda; class Arachnida; order Araneae; family Araneidae; genus Argiope; species Argiope trifasciata. The sequence goes on along the minus strand of JAPMOQ010016150.1, from coordinate 3,020,713 downwards.
GACGAGCCAGCTGATCGCCAAAGGCGGCTAGTGTTGAAATAAAGATTAAAAATTACTTTTTTTATCATTAATTCTGAAATAGGATTTTCACTTCTGCTTACATTTCATTATCTATACACTTTTAATTTGTAAAAAAAATGATTTGTTGCAGTATATTCAGCTAAAGTTCCCCGTTTACAACCTATCAAATAAACTGAAATTTAAAAAATAACCATTCTATAATAAACGTTTAAAAAAAAATCAACAATCTTGGCGAGAAAGATGGTCGCCAAATATATATACATATATAAATCTGTATGGAACAAATTGACAAAAATAGGGAGAAAAAAATCTAAAAGTAGTTTCTAAATTAAACTACTTTAAAAAAAGAAAATCAATTTAAAAGCTCTCGACCAAAACAAGGTTTTTAATCTTAACTAATCTAAACTTCACAAATAAGTTTCAAACTGTAAGTTTCGCTAACTATTTCATGAATCATTTTAATTACTTGCCATGCATTTGACAATTCCCGATATTTCTCACAAAATATTCCTTAGAACCTAATTCATTCTAATATTTATAAACTTCTCATTCAAAATCACGCATAAATCGAAATTTAGAATGTAGTTCCCCGGTGTGTTTACAAATGTTGTATTGTAATTACTACTTACAGAAATATTCAATAGTTTGGAATGAAATAGTGTTTTGGACTTGAATGTTTGAATTGAAAAGGATATAGCGCATAATATCCAAATAAAGCATTCCAGCGTATTTGAATTTTGAAATACGTATAATTAGTTCCCTTGAATTCGCTATTCAAATGAAAGATTAAAATTTTATTTAAATTATGTCTTTCAATGCTATTGATAGAAACTTAAAGATGTGTTTGCTTATGTATGAAATTATGAAAGAAATTACATAAGCAAATATAGACAGGAATTTCATGTAACTCGCAAATATTTACATTGATTTATTCGAAAAGACATTAATATAATTTATTTGGCAACAAAAAATATTCAAACCAAAGTGCAAAACTGGGAAAGAACTGGAACACAAGATCAAAAAATGTTTACAGTTTTTTTTCAGGTAATGAAATATTGAAAATAACTTAAGATTTTAATGATTAAATGATAATAAAGAAAATGGAATAAATTTGTTTTGGAAACCCAACCAATGACTGTATGGTACATGTAATCCGACAAGATGAATAGCGGACAACTTATTCCTCAAATAATAAAATAATAACATGAAGGATTGCTATCAAAAGCAAAAGAACAATGGGTACAAAAAGGCAGTTTTTACAGAATTCAAAAGCATACACTGAAATAGCAACTCATTAATAAGAACCACCACCATAGCGATCTAATTATAGTTAGAGAACTCACTCAGTTATGAAAAGTGAATTTTCACGTGAGTCATTCTAATCCTCTTGATTGAGAGGATAGTTTCGAGAAGAATTTACGAATCTCGTTTCCAAATAGACATATTGCCATAATTCTTATAATTAAATTATTATACTTATTGTTTTATTCACCTTCATTATTATCACCAAGTCTTCATCTTTATTTTTATCAATCAAGGTCTGTTGCTGTTGACCTAGTATTTTTTTCATCCTTTTTATCAATAACTCTCAAAAAGGTGTTATCCCTGATGTGATTGATGTTTGACCGCCATTGGAGACGCCTGCGGAAACGATTGGTGAAATTGTCACATGTTGAAGGTTTTTTATTTTTTATTATAATATAAACAAAAGAGCTTTATAGCGGAGGAAGAAGCATGCTCGTGTTTTTGCTTTGATTTTAAATAGATGGTTTAAAGGAAAGTCTGAATGCTGTGTTTTGTTTCAGTATGTGTCTTTTTTTAAGAATTATAAATGCTCGTGTCATTACACCTGAGAACGTCTTACATGTTTCTGGCACACAATAGTTATGAAATATTAACTTTTGGCGTGAATTTGACCGTCCTATTATGTTATTCTTTGTGCGGTTTTGGCTATTGTCCCTACCATGCTGTTAATAGTAACCAAAAACTAAATTTGCGTTTTAGAATTGTTTTTCCTCTCAATCGAAACTAAAGTTTGATACAAAATTGCATTTATAGTCAGAAAATCCTTTATCGAATTTGATGTATTTAAGTTAAAGCGTTTACAAGTTCCTGAAAGTACAAACCAATAGACTGTTAGTTTGGAAATTCGATAGGTGTTTACACAATAAATGTTAAATCTAAGAACTGAATTTTATCTGTTTAGATCTCTACGCTTTATAATTATTGTGTTAACTTATATTCGAACTTCCAGACAGACAGATTTCCTCTGGTGAGATTTTAGGCAAAGTTTGATAAAAAAAAAAAAATCTGCTAATTGGTGTAAAGATCATATACCGAATTTCAGTTGCCGAATTCCAGTTCAAAACGTGTTTCAAGCTGTCTTTATCCTAAAGGACATGTTTTAAAAAAGGGGCTTTGATCTGAGGAAGTTCTAAAACTTTCAGATTCTTCAAAATCTCGAGTTGGAATTTTTGGCCGATTACTATACTTTCTCTATATTATGTATATGAGAAAGAAACAATGTTATTGGAAAATAGCAAATTAAAATTTAAAAAAATTCATTATTAAGATAGGTAATTACCCTTCTCATGACAGGATTGAAACGCCAAATTCTGCCATTCAGAATTCTGAAATAAAAAAACAAATTCTTCAATCAGAAATTCAATAAACAAAAGTAACACAGAATTCATTGCAACTTTGAATGAGATGAAATTTTGCAGTACAAATATTTTATATAATATATCTGCTATTTATTCTAATTTTCTAACAATGAGAAATTATACAGCCTTATTAGAAATTGAAACCACCGAAATCACTTCAGTTCTTAATCTCAGTTTGTTTACATCAAATTTTCTAAGCGAAATTCAAACAATTCTGTTCCAGCTATACAAACACAACACCGTTCTTAATAGACGATCTATATAAGTGGTAAATAAGTCTTTAATCTCACACCGTCGTCTACAATGAAATATAAAACCTCTTTCCAGACATATCAAAACATTCTATATATTTCAGGATAATAGATAAAGTATGCTAAAAAATAAACATTGGAATCTATAAACAAGACTAGAGCATAGTGTGTCTAGACATTTGGATGAAATGGCATGTCTTCCCATTTCATGTATTCTTATCCGAAATATTTTTTCCGGCTACAGGAAATATATCCTGGCAATGTGAGAAATAAATGTTTTGGGAGATTTTGTTCTTTTGAATATTTCATTCAATCGCCTTTAACTCTATTTCAAATAAATGTCAAGAGGTATTCTTTCAAAATAAGGTTCCTATTCTATTGTTTTGTTACAAGATTATAGATGTTTTGAAATATTTTATAGGTTATTTGAAATTTGAAGTGGCATTTTTAACCAGTTTAAGAGAAAATTTTCTATCAATAGATGACGCAGACGGTATTAAATTGGCTAGTTTGGGGAGAATTTCAATTTTCATAATTGTAGTGACATTTGATTTTGGCGATAAATGAACTTATAAAGATTTAAAGATTTCATTTTCACCAATTATAATTTTCTATTGCTTACAATTGTATTGTACTCAAACAATACAGTTAAAATTTTGTGAATCACAGTATTTAAAAAATACAAATTATTTTTTCTAAAATGTTGCTTAAAATGTAAATAATTCTTGGAAATTTATTAATTGTTTGATATACAATTAAAAAAAAATGATATGGAATAAAAACAATTGGTAAAAAAATAAGAACTGTGAACAGGATTTGAAAAAAAATTGGGATTTGGATTTTTGGATTTGTTCATAAATTATAAATAATTTAAAATAACACGAAAATCAAGCATCAAAATAGAAACTTCCCCTATAAAACCACATCTTCAACAATGATATGCAAAGTGTAGGATTCCACTAAATGACAATAATTCGATACAATGCAGAGAGTGTAAGAGAGAGGGTATACAAAGAATGGTGGAAAAGAAGTAAAATTGTTCATAATTGTTCTGAAAGCCACCATAACAGAATAGTATGACACCTAATGTGCAAATGTATGATCTTTTACGAAGTAGCCTTCTGGAATGTCGGTGTACTATGATGGAGGTATCTGAGGAATGTGGAACAATCTAAAGAGACATGCGATTCCAAGATAATGGAAATGTCAGTAGACGCCATGGTAAAGCAAGTCTCATGCGTGTTACAAAGCCGAATGACGACCGGTATTCAGCAGTAACTATCAAAAGAAGCGGATGCAACACAATATCAAGTCTGTCCCGTCAACAATTTTCAGCCACGGTGCGACAACTTCAAAGCAAATCGCGTATAAACGTTTGGGACATACTGATATATATACTCACATGTCTGTGATGCATGTGTTCCACTAACTGAAAATCACTGTCACCAGCGATTATCCTGGAGTAGAGAACATGCAATATGGACATTGTCACAGGCTTGTGTGGTGATGTGTTCCGATGAGTTCCAGGTTTAGCTTGCAGCCTGATTCACGTCGGGCTTTCATGTGGAGAATGGGCCCCGGTGGCTTGATGGTAAGGTCTCGGCTTCGGAATCGGAGGGTCTGAGGTTCGAGACTCGATTCTACCGAAGAACCGTCATGTGAGGGGGTATCTTGTACGTTAAAACGTCCTTCCGCTGGCGTGGTGTGTAGTCCCGCTGGGGGTGCCAGTGTCGTGGTTCAAAATGACGAGGCCCGTTCCCAAATAACTCTCGTGTTGCTTTAAACCGGTCGTTAATATAACTAAAATAAACTAAACTTCATGTGGGGTATACCATGAACCCGCTACCACCCATAGAACATCACATTAGGATTTCTTATTTGAAGTGGAATTATACTGGAATCCAGAAGTATATATGTTATCTCAAAAGATCCTTACATGTCAATATGCCATTATACCTTTTTAACCATTTCTGTATATCCAATCACAAAAAAGATCTTTTTAATCCAATCGCATATTCATATGCCATCATATCTTTTCAACCCTTGCTGTATTTATTATCTCAAAATTAACTTGTAGGCAATCTTTTAAACTGATATTCAGCAGATTTCTTCAAGGTACTTACGTATTAACGCCACGGCTGCTACAGAATTAGCGGTTTTTCAGTGCCGCCAATCTATACGCATACGTATTTCCGTTGCAATAAAAATGGCGTCAAAAATCAGCAAACAATAAAGCAACAAGGAATCCAAAAGATTATTGCGTGCGCGTGCGAACAACAGGATTGCTCTTAATTGGTGCATTTGCGAGCGATGGAGTTAATACGTAAGTCAACTTCTGATGCGGGCGTTAATGCGTAAGTACCCTCTTCAACTACAGCTATATTATGTTATCTCAAAAAATCATATATGCTTTTAAATGATTTATAATGAGTTCTTTTGCCATTCTAAATAGAGTTAATATTTTTAATAACTTCAGAAACCTAAAAAAGTAATTATAAAAACTTTGATCTCATGTATTTAGCTTTAATAATAAAATTATTTAACAATTAATTGCCAATATTATTTTGACATACTAATGTTCTAAAACTAGAGCTGAAAGAAGTGTGATGTAAGTTTTCGCCGAATTTTTCGATAAAACACATATTTAAGTCTCATTACTTACAGTGGGAAATATTTTGATTCATTAATTAATTATTAATTGGTGATATTAATAAAATAATTGATCTATAATCTCATAAATTTATTGTCTTAAAAAAATTTGAACTACCTTTTTTTAATACACGATTATTAGAAAATGAACTTTGATCATTATAAGTTTAAGGACATAAAAATATTACTAATAAATTCGAATGTTGTACCGTCTTCTGCATTCATTAATTATTAATTATTAAAATAAGCTTTAGTAATAATGAATGCTCAGAAAAATACAACAAGCATTCGATTTCGAAAAAAAAACAATAAAAATGGTTAAAAACAATACCTGTTATTATTGTGCTAATCATTTTTATTGAATAGATCGATATCAAGAAGAGATAATAAATGAAAACTTAGAATCGGGTTGGTTAATTCAGGATAACTGGTCACATTACTGGTGAATTAAGGATCAATTACCAGTTTGCATTAATTTAGAATAACATCACATTACTGTTTAGGATAACTGGCATTATTATGTGGCTAAAACATAGACTTTAAAGTAAGTGACTAAATTTAAAAGTTGACTTTTATCGAAGTTATGAATTTTTTAAATTTTACATACTGTCTATTCCTGGCTTAGGAAAAGCTTGTCTTCCCCGTGATCTGGTCATCCTGGGTTTGAATCCTGGTTCGGGTATGATTGTTCATTATCTATCTATGAGGTGTGAAACACCCCATCTGCGGAAAGAGGTTGTACTACGAGTGTCAGATTTCTGACCTCGAGTGATCAGGGGTGTTTACCTCTCTAATCCTAACTTCTTAGAATTGCCCTGAATTGGTGTTGAATACAAGGCAGATAAGCAACACCAACATAGGTTTCTTTGTAAACCATTAGAACTTTGCTCCTAAATCTATTTTTGGAAAGTTACATTGATTTTTACAGTTACATTTACATAGTTTTAAAAGTATTTTACTTGTTTAGATGCTATTTTCTCAATTTTAAATTTTTTATATAATTTTCTTTCAAAAACGCTTCATAAATTAATATCTAATTCATATTTTTTGGTCAAATTCGTTGTGATAAGGATAAATAATCTATCTATTCGTTTAAAAGTTTTTCATAGTAGTTTCAGTGTTTCACAATGTGAAAAAAAATCATGTTATTACTGTTTAAACCACAATATTTAAAGAATACATAGAAACACAGGATGTATCTATATATATTAGTTCAGATACTAGATAATATATTTCTTAAAGTATGAGCAAAATGTTAAGCAAATCATCTGATAAACCTCTAAACTAGAATTTTTTTCTCTACATGTCTCTTTAGTTAAAAAATATATTTTTCCCCATTTTTAAGAACCTTCTTCCACTTAACTGATATATTTTGATTCCACAGACGCTTTTTTTTTCATTTTTAACGTAAATATTCAAAAATATAATTGTTTTCCAACGTTTTCAAAAACTTCACCCTGAACGTAGTCATATGCCTTAAGGAAATTCAAAACAATTACTTTGTACCACACATATTTTTTACTTAAATATAACGTTACTACAGTGTACTCTATCAAACTTTAATACGAAATATTTTCAGGCAGAAAAAACTTTCATTTCCAGGCATCTTATTCATATAGATATATGTAAAAATAATTTTTTGTTGTAATGTAGTGACCGAAGTCAAAGAAGGCACTTTTAATTTTTTAGTTCGTTTTATTCTCTCTCGGGAAGCATGATATATTTATAAGATGCGCAGACAAAGCACGTCAACTCATAAAGCTGACAATAGCATAAAACCCAAAAGAAGGAGAAATTAACTGTCCCTGGTCTTATATACCATGAGATTTTGAAGGGGAATTTTTCTACATGCGTCGACTACAAGCAAGACAATCATAAGAGTTCTTTTAGAAGAATTTGCTTAGAGTAGCAACTTTTAACCTTTTTCTTGGTGTGCGTAAAATTGTCGGTTTTTAGCAGATTTAGCAATTTTTTAGAAGTCTTGTTGAATTAATTATAAAGAAAAAGTAGAATGGGATCAGGAAATAAGAGAATTTTTTTAGAATGCTAACGTAATTGAATTACGATAAGACTTTGGAAAATAATTAGAATTGCTATTGAAGTTTAAAATATCATTAAACACACACATACTTATATATATTGTTACGAATGTTACGAATCTGTAATGTTGCTTCCCAGCATCATCAGTTCCTTCACTGGAAAGAATGATTTACAGTATTCTGCGGATGCTCTTAGAAATGATCCTAGAGTTTGGCGACTTAACAACGAATTTGGCAACAAAATGGATGTGAATTTTCCCGATTCAACTTTGAGAATTTTCCGTATTCGTCCATTAGGAACCGAGATACATCGAAATACGCCCTGATTGGTCGAGACATTTCTAGCTACATCTCATGGGAATATATAAGGGCGACAGTTTCAAGTTGGAATCGACGTTAGATAACAAGTCATCCAGAGGAGAAGACAAGAAGCGATGGAGCCAAGCAAGTGTTGAACTGAGCTGTGTGCCTTGTTGTCTGTTGAGGAAGCAGCGTCGAATACGACAGCCAGTGATGTGGATATTGTTACTATTCGTGAGCTACTGTCGTTATTGTGTGCTGCTGTGTGTTCGTTCCCTTCTGTGTGCTGTAAATAAATGTCTGTGTTGTGTCTTCTACTAAAGGACTGATCATTGTGTGCTCATCTGTTTTCACGCCATAAGCACCCCCCCCCCATACGAATAAAACTAACCCGAGGGATTAGGATATATATATATATATATATATATATATATATATATAAACATAAAATTATTAAAACAATCAAAATCCATTTCTTGATCAACAAAATTAAAATGAAACCAACTAGGTCGAAAACGAAATTAAAACTCAATTCAGAATTACACGCAAAAGTTCACAAAATGAAAGGTAAATGAATAAGAACCAAATAATGAAAAGTAAATGAATAAGAACCCAATAATGAAATAAACCTACAATACAATATTCAAAGAGTATTTAAACGAAACAGAAGTAACAACGGCAACGAAACCAAACCGGAACCGGAACTAAAAATCATTACTGATTAAACAAGTTATAAGAATTAAAAGTTTTTAAATCAATCATTGTATTTAGAGAGCGCAAATGCAGCTACAACTAAAATGCAAATGAATATAAATTAATTAACAAAATAAGACAACCTAATCAAAATAATCAATAGAAAAATCATTAAAAATCATTAAAAATCATAATTAAAAATTTATTATAACAGTTATAGACAAATCATCAAACAATTTCTGTATTATGTGTAAGCACTATTATAAAGAACTTTTAATTAGTGAATATAATTCCAATTCTACCTATAATTTGGTTAATTCTAATAAAAAAGAACTAGACAAAAGATTGTTAGCTTTCGCTAAAAAAATTAAAATTAAAACATGCTCTCTAAAGTATCCTTATTTGTTCCCCACTGTTAAATTTCACAAAAAACCAATTAAATTTAGATTTGTTACCTGTAGTACAGGCAGTTATAATTACTACATGGGGAAGCAATTTTTCAAATTCCTAAAAATTATCTTAAATAAAATTGAAGAAGAAGATTGTTTTGTCATTAATAATAACAAAAAGATTTTGGATTTCTTAAAAGATAACAAAATTTATAAAATTAATACTTTTGACTTTGAAAATTTATACACCAACCTGCCCCATGAGAAATTATTAAATGTCTGTACTCATATATATTATGAATATTTAAATGAAAATGTAATTAAGAAAAATGACTGGCTGGCTTTATGCAATTTTAATATTACCGAAAATTATATATTTAATGGTATTGATTTTTATAAACAGGTTAAAGGTATCCCAATGGGTACAGCTTTTTCAAGTGCTTTAGCTAACATTTTCCTTCATTACTACGAGAAAAAAATAATTAATAATTACTTAATAAACGGTTGGCGATTTATTGATGATTTAATTTTGATTAACTTGGATAATACCAATATTGTTACTAACTGCTATCCTAAAGAACTAACTTTAAAAGAAACAAATAGTGATAATCTTGAAGCTACTTATCTGGATCTAAGGATCAAAATTGATAATGAAAAAACAATAGTCGGTATTTATGATAAAAGAGACGAATTCAAATTTAATATAATTAAACTCTGTAATTATCACTCTAATCTTAACTCTAAAATTTTCAAAAATGTACTTTTCTCACAATTTAATAAAATTAAAACAATTTGTAATAACAAAATTTCTTTTATAAAAGCAACAAATAGATTTATTAAAAATTTAAACAATAATGATTTTCCCAAAAACTACTGTAATATCAATATTTTAATAAAAAAAGAAATAATGAAATATTAGTGAAATAGATGGCGCTAAAAAATCACATTTATGTTTAGTTGCACGGTGTTGTTGTTTTTTTGTTAAAGAATGGCGGATACTAGCGAACAGGTCAGGGAACTGATTTTCTTAATTTTGTCATTAATTATGATCTTTCTTATATGGTTTTACCTTTTGTATATATATTTGTTTCATTTG